>SNQJ01S0123269.1:18246-32428 GCA_010110895.2 Picea sitchensis | reverse complement strand
AGACTCAATGTATCACTTTGGGGAGTGATAGTGATCTTTATGAAGAAGAAGAATATAACCCTTAGACTATGTATTTATTATCATGATTCGAACAAATCCACCATTAGAAACAAGTATCACATGCCTCACATTAATGACCTCTTTGATCAACTAAGGGGAGCTTCAATGTTTTCCAAGATTGACTTGTGGTCGAGATACCACTAGCTAAGAATTAAGGAGGAAGACATACCAAAAAGTGCATTAAGAACAAGGTTTGGTCCCTATGAATTTATGATAGCACCATTTGGGTTCACCAATTCCCTAGAAACATTTATGAACTTGATAAATAGTGTATTCCAAAAATATTTGGACCTCTTTGTCCAAATTCCTAGATGACATTTTCATTTACTCCATAATGAGCAGTGTAGATTTTAACCTTGTACAATATCTACTGCAAACAAATATTCATTAAAAGAATAGAAAAGATACAATGACAAATACAAACATTACACAAAGATTTTTCCCCTGGAAACTCAGATTGGAAAAATCAACATATTCTATATTCATTAATGTGTTACATTATTTACAATACAATATACATATAGGAGCCAGCCGCATCCACAACCCTAACCCAATGACCTGGATTAGGCCACAACCCTAATTCCTTAACCAAAAATAGAAAATCATCGGCAAAAACCATGTGCTAAAAAAACACCTAAATATGTGACACGTTTCTCGAGGCACGTGACACATTTCACAAGGCATAATTTTTTTTTCTCGAGGGCATTCGCCCCCTGCACCCCCCCCTCAAACCCCCTACGTGCCCGGCGCATACGCTAAGACACTAGTACTCGTGCAAAGAATATAACACATACCCAACAAGCATGAGCATCAAGAGCACTTGCTATTGGTACTTCAATGCCTTAGAGAGCATAAGTTGTATGGGAAACTATCTAAATGTTCATTCTTTTAGAAATAAATACAATATCTAAGGCATACCATCAACGGGGAAGGTATTTTTATAGACCATAAGGTATTTTTACAGACCATAGAAACTAAAATTATAATTGATTGGCCCACTCCTAAGAATGCTAAAAAAGTATGCAACTTTATGGGACTGGTAGGTTACTATAAAATATTTGTGGAAGGATTCTCTTGAATTGCAAAACCCATCACAACCCTACAAAATAAAGGGGTTCAATTTGAATGGAATAATGAATGTGTGGAAGTATTTATAGAGATAAAACAATGATTGACAACTACTCCAATCTTGAGAGTGTTTGATATGGACAAAGATTTTTTGCATATGCACAAATATGTCGACGTAGGGTCTAGGCACAATTTTGATTTGAGAGGGAGGAGTTTTCACTTATTATTCACATAAACTTAGGGACCGTGAAATCAATTATTCCACGCATGATATAGAGCTAACTATAGTTGTAATGTCCCTAAAGTTGTGGAGACATTATCTAATGGGGCATTAGTTTGAACAAAAAATTGATCATAAGAGCCTTGAGCACATTTTCACACAAAAGGACCTCAATGCTTAGCAATGACGTTGGAGTGAGTTGTTTAGTGAATATGATTTTAGAATATCCTTTATCAACGGTAAGGAAAATAAGGTTGTGGATGCTCTGAGTAAAAGACATAGAATTCATCTAGTATTATTACTAAAAGCAGACTTAAGAGATTAGATTTTAAGCCACCTTATAGAAGATAATTGCTACCAACATATAAAATCCACCTTGTAAGATGGAGTACCAATGAGATCTAAATTGGAAGGGTACACCTTAGAGAATGATGGACTACTACGATTTAGGGGCACGATCTATGTTCCAGATGGTTTTAGGAGTTTGGTAATGTAGGAGGCCCATAAAGCTCCCTATTTTGCACACCCGATAGTAAAGAGAATGAATGTAGATCTAAAAAGGGTATTTTAAGGGGATGGGATTAAAAATGATATTACGTACTTTGTAGCCTGATGTCTAGAAATTAACAGGTTAGCACAAAACATCACCACCCTGCAAGTCTACTATATCCCTATGTTATAATGTAAACTAAATGGGAAGTTATTTGAATGGATTTTGTAGGAGGCTTACCTATGACCTCCTAGAGGAATGAATGGATCATGGTAATAGTTAACAATATAACCAAGAATGCCCATTTCATTCCAGTTAAGAGCACCTTTGATGCACCATCCATTGCTCAACTTCTCCTAAATGAGATAATTCACTTGCATGGAGTGCCTCAAAAAATCATATTAGACGCAGATTCACAATTCACTTCTAGGTTTTGGTAAAGCTTCCTAACTTTGATGTGTACTTAAATTAACTTTAGTATTGCATATTAACAAGAGACAGATGGAAAAATAGAGAGAGTTAATCAAGTATTGGAGGATATGTTGAGAATGTATGTCATGGACCAAGAAAACTAGTGGGATAAGTATCGCTCCCTAGTGGAATTTGTATACAACAATAGTTATCACAATTCAATTCATGCTGCCCCATATGAAGTCCTATATGGAAGACCCGATCGAACACCTTTGAGTTGGGATTGATTAGAGGATTGAATCATATTGGGACTCGTCATGCTCCAAGAAATGGATGAATAGAGAATTACTTTTAATCAAAGGCTTAAGGAAGCCAAGGACCAATAGAAAAGTTACACGGATGCTACGAGAACTGATAGAAGCTATAAGGAAGGTAACACAATTTTTGTTAGAGTCACTCTAAGAGTTCCTTCATATTTGGTAAGGGAGCAAATTTTTCCCCTAGTTTCGTATAATCATTTCAGATCCCCGAGAGGATTGGACCCATTTATTACAAGCTTAAGCTTCCATCCCATCTAAGAAAGATGCATAATGTATTTCATGTTTTTGTACTTAGGATTTATGTTCTTGATCTATTCCATGTGTTGAAATTCTTAGGATTGTAGGTTTTCAAGGAGGGAGCTATCTAGGTTGAACCATTCTCTATACTGAACCATAAGTTTTGTTGGCTTATGAGCTAGGAAATTGAACAAGTCAAGTTCCAATGGGACCAATACAACCAAGGATCTACTACTTCGGAGGACACACCAACTATGCATTGTGACTTTCCTTATCTGTTTGATTAAATTTTCTTTTAAGAGTTAGACTAGGTTGACTAACTTAAGCAGAACATATGCATATCCTAGACAGGGGTTTGATGATCGTTTCTTTGACATTTTGATGCATGACTAGTTGTTGGTTAAAATAAATACTATATGTTAAGTTGATTGTTCTGCATGTGCTATGTGATTACTCTATTCATAATAATATGTTGTATTAAGAGGACACATGGTATTTAACACGTGATTTCATTATTTATGTTGATGTAATGCTCTATCTTTGATAAATATATGATGAGGTTATATTTCTTATAATAGTATTCATGATGTGATGTCATGTTGTAATTAAATGCAACTCTTTATGATGAGATGTTTTTATGATGGCATACATGAGCATATGGTGCCTTGCTATTTAAAATGTTGTGATGATAAGGATGTTGCGCTCTCATGATGACATGCAACAATTAGCATGTGGATTTTTTTAATGATATGATGATGTTATGATTATAACTAATGCATTGGGTGCATGTTGTAAGGTGGTGATTGACTGGGAATCCACTAATGGGTTGAGATGTTTGGTTCATTCAATGATATTGTGAGAGCCCATACCTATAAAGGAGAATATCTACAAAGTAACACCTTATGGGTTATGGGTTGGGGACAAACTCAATAAAAAACCCTATGCCAATGGTTCTTTGCCTTGTATAATTATCGATGGGACATGGCACCATATTGACAAGGCCATAGTGCCTAATATTGGAGTTGTGATGCCAAATTTTTGAAGAAGGGCTAGAGTGGTACTTGCTAGTGGAGTTGCGGGGTTCAACTTCGATGCCTAGGGCTATGTACCTAGTAGGAGTTGAGGAGAAAGTTTAGGTCAGCCTTTCAAGATTCTCGAGGTATGTGAGTTAGTGTACTAGACCATATGCATGCTTGGGTAGATGAGGCCTTGGGACTTGGGGCCCCAGTTAGTGCATTAGGCTTAAGATTGTTATTGAAAGTCAGGAAGATGACTAGAGTTTTCCTTGCACTTCCCCATAGTTGTGATGTGGACTTTCGATGCCTGCTATGTTCACTTGGGTGGCTCTTATACTAGGTACAATAGAGGTTGATGTGAAAGATATGAGAAGAAAGTAGACAAAAAAAAACTATAAGTAACATAATTAAAGTTAACTTTAAGATGAAATTCCTTGAAGGAGGGGAGTATATAATGCTTGTATTAATCATATACTTGGTTATGAAAAATAAATAAGTGGTCTTAAAAATAATAATAGTAATAAGTACACATAATGGTAATAAATAATAATAATGATAATAGTAATAATAATAAACTAACTAACTTATCATAAAAAAAAACTAAAAAGGAGAGAAATTACTAAAATGAAATAAAGAAAAGGTTAACTAAAAAGTTGCATGATTAAAGATAAGAGTTAATTGCTTGATGTCAAGGAGAACCTTCATGGATTGATATGAAGAATAACTATTTAATGGATGTTGATGAGGTAGTGAGGAAATATTTTGCTTGGGAAATATTGATCTTGAGGGTTTATACTTGGAGTTTGGGCTTCAGATTAAAAGAGAGAGAATGGAATATAAGCTAGCCTAGGTTGTCGATTGAGGGAAGAAGTTTAGGTTATCCTTTTGAGATGCCTAGGGTATGTAAGTTAGTGTACCAGACCATATGTATGCTTAGGTAGATGAGGCATCGAGCCATGATACCCCAGTTAGGCTGTTAGGATTAAGCATGTTACTGAAAGTTGGGAAGATGAATAGAGTTGTCCTCATATTGGGAAATATTTTGCTTGGGAAATATTGATCATGAGGGTTTATACTTGGAGTTTGGGCTTCAGATTAAAAGAGAGAGAATGGAATATAATCTATCCTAGGTTGTTGATTGAGGGAGGAAGTTTAGGATAGCCTTTTGAGATGCCTAGGGTACACAAGTTAGTGTACCAAACCAGATGTCTGCTTAGGTAGATGAGGCATCGAGCCATGAGCCATGAGACCAAAGTTGGGAAGATGACTAGAGTTGTTCTCATACTTCCTTGGAGTTGTGATGTGGGCTTGTGATTCCTGTTGTGGTCATTTGAGTGCCTCTTATACTAGTTACAACAAAGGGTGATGTAGAAGATATGAGAAGAAAGTAAACAAAAAAATCCTATAAGTAACATAATTAAGGTTAACTTCATGATAAATTTCCTTGAAGGAGGGGGGGNNNGGGATATTTAATGCTCATATTTTGATTAATCATATACTTGGCGATGAAAAAAAAACCGGTCTTAATAATAATGATGACGATGACAATGACAGTAATAAATAATAATAATGATAATAGTAATCATAATAAATTAACTAACTTATCATAAAGAAAAAAATTAAAAGAAGAGAAATGACTGAAATGAAATAAAGAAAGGGCTAACCAAAAAGTTGCATGATTAAAGATAAGAGTTAATTGATTTATGACAAGTGGAACCTTGCATGGGGATTTTTGCATGGATGGATATGAAGAATAACTATTTAATGGATGTTGAGGAGGTAGTGAGGACATCTTTTGTTTGGGAAATATTGATCTTGAGGGATTATACTCAGATCTTGGGCTTCATATTAGAAGAGAGAGAAAGGAATATAATCTAGCATAGGTTGTTGATTGAGGGCTCTGAGGCTCTTAGTTGTGTTGACTGATAGATTGGTTGGGAAAAAAGTCACCCCCCACACTTGGTTGAAGCTAGCAAGAGAAAGGGGTTGGAGCTCTACGATTCTACATTCACATGGATTATAAGTCAGTTTCCTTTTGAATATTTCAGGTTTGACTCTCACAACATGCTACCTAATGTTGATTATGCGATAAGGACAAAAATGATATTTATGTTTATTTGTTTAAAAGTATACAAATGCTACCGAGTTCAATTCATGTTGATTTTAACATATTGGGTTTTACAAGTGTGTGTAGAAGGATTCCAACCTACTACTTTCCTTCAAGAACAACTCAACATAGTTGTATCTTGGCTCCTAAGCACACAATGAGCAATAATTTACAATGAAGGTGATGGTTTCTTATGAGACCTAGCCTCTATGCTCTTGTGCATCCATCCATTTCTCTTCTCAAGTCCACCATATTTTATTACTTATCTTTATCTAGTCACTTAAAAGTTTGAATCCCATTCTTAAGCATGAGAATGCATTTCCCAAAGCTTCAATGGTGTCTTTTGGCATGAGAGGATATGGTTCAAATGATGAGAAGAATGGTAGGAATGGTAATAATGATGAGAGTATAATCCAATTAGAATTTGCATGATGAAGGAGAGTACATGGGAATAGAGGAGGTTCAAATTCCTATGAAGATGGAGCTTCTTACACTACTTCCTATTGTGTAATCAACCCCCACGACCTTATAACTATGGAAGGTGGACTTCTTCACCAACCACCACATGCACTCAATGATTGGACTCTAAGTCAAATATGGTGGCAAGATTTAAATAAATCATATGACAATAAGGAAAAAGGTAGGACTTAGGAAACATAGGATTATTTATTAGCCGCTTCTTGACCCCCTTTCCCCTTCCCCTCTAGTGGTATCATGACCCCCTTGTTGCTTCCTCAAGAAACCTTTTTGGTGGATATTATATTATTATATATCTCCTATTTATTCATGCTCTTACATAAAAATAATAATTCCATGGATAGGGAAAATTTTAGGGGATAAATTTTTCCCACGGGCTAATTTTCCATGTTTTTTTCCAAAAAAAGATTCACCAATTTCCATTTTTTCCCGAAATGATTCGCCCAAATTTTGTAGGATAAAAGTATTTTAGTCTAAAATTCACCAATTTTTTTATAGAAATTATATAAAACCTTTAGAAATTTGAATAATTTTATAAAAATATCACCAAACATTTTATGGTTGTCATTTTAGAAATTAGTAAGTTTCACCAAGGTTTCTACACTTTAAGACGAGTATGAATCCTTAAAATTTTTCCCAGCCATGGAAAATCCTAGCCCAACATGGGTCTCACATGCATTTGTTCGTTGAGCCTTGGACTTGAGCTCTACACTAGGAACAATTACAATGTAATTATATTATTTACACATGGGGTCATTTAACTCAACTCACATGGCTTGAGTCCCATCACACATCCTCATCATTAGAATAATACATGATTTGATGTATTATAATTTAGGGATCAAAACCAAGATATTACAATTATCATGATAAACAACCATCTACTTTTCACTAGCCCTGTAATTGCAGACGTTATACACGTGAGATAATATGACTCTTGTATTAAAGACTTGTTCAACCAACTCTAGTTCTAGATTGAGAAAAAATAATGTATTTATTGCTTAATATTGGTCTCTAACCTTTGATACAAACTATAGTTTTCATGTTTTAACTAAGAGTTGGATGATGGAATTAAAGAAGTAGAAAAGGCAATGAAGCAACTTGTTTAATCACAAACAATCAAATAGTAAACTACAACTAATCATTCCTCCCAATTTAGTTACAAAATTCAAACTGCTAAAGGAAGTAAGAAAATGAAATACACTTATTCTCAAATCATCCCTAATTTAGTTCTAATGACCATCTACAAAATATAAAAGGGAAATAAAATGTGATAAATCCCAAAATGAAATCACAACTTTTACTATTATTGCATATACATCTCATGCTCTTCCAACTCGAAACCCATACCACGTTTGGTAATAACCATGAAAAATACTTATGAGTATATACAACTCTTGTTCTTAGCTTCCCAAAGGGATCATCTTTGGAAACGATGCTTTGAATGTACCTATTGATCTTATTTGTGCTATTGAATTCTATAAGAAGTAAGATAAGAAGCAAAAAGTGATAAAAAAACAAATTTATTACCAAAATCTGGAATTATGGCATATCAAAAACCAATTTTCATCCCATGGATAGGGTTCTCAAACTGTAATTCCCGAGCATATTTGCTAGGAAACTTAGGGTATATTTCTGATTTGTTTGAATATTTTGCAGGTTGCTTCTCACAATTGTGCTGGAGTTGTTTGATTGAGTTTTATAGCATGTAAAGAATGAATACAACACAACAATAGATGGAAATAACAAGATACAATAAAAATAACACAAGAGAATTCCCAAATAACTTCAGATTTGACCTTTATTTAGTTAATAAGCTGAGCTCCATACATGAGATCTACATATATGGAATAATATAGAAGAGATGTAGAATTTTGGTTGCATATGCCACCAAGATACAAAGAGATGAAGGTGTGAGTCCTCCTAGTCCTTCAGTAACATCATACAAATCAATACAAGATCAATTTATTTCCCCTGAAGCCCTGGCACCTCCAGATCTAGCTAAGATGCGCCCCAACTGGTTGTAGGAACCTAAGAAATCCGACTTCCTTCAAGAAGGCCCTCAAACCCCTGTAAAATACTGCCAAACTGTAGATCTATAGATGTAGAGTTCATATGGAGATATCCCTTAGCCAAAATCATAGATCTAACCCTCCAACTCACTGAATACCCAAGGGACAGTGCGCCCCTCTTCATCAATTCACCCAAGAGCCACAATAAATAAATATGAAAGAGAAACCCCTCAATAATAGATGGGAAAAGGTGCTCTAAGGCTGACAAAATTTCCAGGAATGAGTTTTTCCTCAAATCTTCCTTCCACTGACCAAATCAAACTATTCTTCCTCCAACAATGTGCCCTACTTGCAGAAAACCTCCAGATCTGCGCCCTGCCTCTTCAATCCACTGTAGAAACTAATATGTAGCTGAGTAGAATGGCGAGGGTGGAATCTTTCACCACCTTGACCAAACTTGGATCAGGAACAGAGGAATCTTTTACCTCCTTGTTGATATCCAGGGTTTGTTTACTCAAAACTCTCAAAACTTAAGATGCATAGCTCAAGAAGCAATAAGAGAAAATAATATGAGTGAGGAGTGATGCACCCTCCCCTCTCTTTTATACCTCCATCTTCTAATTTTCACTTGAGTTACTTTATTGCTGCCTAAGTTTATTACTTTACTTTCTCCTCTAAGTCAAATAACCCTTTTTTATGCTTTTACCAAAGTCACTTTAATGATATAACATTTAGCTCCTTAATGACCCCTTTTGCGCTTGCTAGCCCCCTTTTACCCATGAGACTATAGTCTAGAGGGGTGACTAGACTACTAAGTCTTCTAATGTTCTTATGAAGAAGAGGGAAACATTACACAAATTTCATTGTGAAATATATTAAATTGTTTCAAAGGAAATATTCACTAGCAATGTTATTGAACATATTCATTTTGAACTATTATTCTCACATTTTCATATGCCAAAGTAGTGAAAAATATAATTTATTATTTTGGGATATTCAAGATTGCTTTGAATGGAATCTAGATTTGCTACTTTATCCAAGTAAGCCAATAATGATATTAAGGAATTTTATTTTCTTAGTATGTCAAAAAGGATCGATGTCCACATACATCCAACATGTGACTTGTGTATATGATAGTACGATCACTTACCCATCATAGCTCTACACTTAAATTGCCACTTAGCAAAAAAATTCTATGCCTTTTTGCATTTCATCCAAAGGGGAAAGACCGGGGTTAAAACACCCATAATTCTATAATGAGTTTGCAAATAAATACTTTGGAAACATTTTAACCAATTATGATTTATCATTGATTTATTTGCGAAAATTAATGGTTTGAGGTATTAAAAAAAATCCATTACATTCTTCCAATTGAGAAGATTATTGAAAATTTCATGCAAATAAATTTGGATAGGGTTCTTGTTTAATTGTTAAAAGGATAGTCAAACTCTCTTTCCTAGTGAATAACTTAAGCCTAATGTGAATGATGAGGCAAACCCATTACATTTAAATTTCTTAAGATATAGACAATAAAAGAAAATTTCCATTTATGTTGAACTAACAACTTTTGTTATTGAGATTAGGGCCAATGGACTATAAACCCACCTTTCCGATTCTCCCCTTCTTAGAAAACATTCTAAAAAAATTTGAGAGAGTGACCCTAAAAGAACTTAGTTATTGTGATATTATTATATTTGTATATTTATATTTCATATCCAACCTACCACCTCGCCTTATTTTGTTTCAGATATGGTACACCAAAGGGAAATCTATCAATAAATGATATAATTTTAATGCCATATCATCTACACATACCCTAAAGAGTTTCCTCTCGACAATGATTTCTCACTTGCTATGGGAGGTTGTTTCAGATATGGTACACCAAAGGGAAATCTATCCATAATGATATAATTTTAATGCCATATCGTCTACAAATACCCTAAAGAGTTTCCTCTCGACAATGGTTTCTCACTTGCTATGGGAGGTCAACAATTTAATAACCTTGCCATTGTTATTTATGCCAAAAAGTTATCCCATCCAATGGTTGGATTCCTAGAGTCCACCCTTATGATGGTTTTGGGAAAAATATTGCTCATGCCAAAACATACAAGTTAAAATTTGGGCACAAGCCCACCAAGAAAGATGATGTTGCTAGGAAGTCACATGAAGAACTCACCAACATTTAATAAAATATGTATTTTGGTGATTCTTTGCAACATGACGATTTCTTGGATGATGCAAAATGTGCTCTACACCTCTCAACATTGGGTCATCTAGAGGCAATGATAGCAAAACTATTATATACTCCTCCACTCAAGATGATTCAAATAAGGAAATGCAACACTCGACGGGAAAATATGTTGCTATACATAAATAAATAAATAATACTCCTTTCAGGCACTTATAAGAAAGTCTCCACAATCACGACTCTTTTCATGACACGTGGATGAATGATATCCATTCGATGTTGGCATGAAGACATTTCGCTTAGATTTACTCACCATTCACGTATAGATAATGCAAAGCTTGGTCCAAGTCCCTTTGTTCCTAAAACCATGGAGTCTCAAGCTCTTCACAAAATTAATTAAGCATTTCACCTACCTATTCCTATCTAACATATGATCAAGTTATCACTGGTTCTAGAGAACAACTCATCCAATGTACTATTAAAATTTTTCCTACTATTCTTACAACGTATATCATCATGACTCCTCAAGATGATACACATTATTTAAACGTATTTCAACAACTATTAGAAAATGATACTAATTCACAAACCATTAATACAATTTCTAGATTTATGAAAGCTTCTAATACCTCTATCCTTAATTAAATTCAACATCTTTGGATCAAAATCATTCAAATAATACTATTACTATTACTAGAGACATTCCTAATGGATATAATGATGAGAGAAAGGACTCTAAAAGAGGCCCTCCATTTCCACCTAAGAGTCCAAAGAATGGAAAAAGGCACAAAAGGAGCAATGAAGAAAATATAACTAAAAACTTGTTAAATAACCAATATCTTTAATAATCCACTAGCAAATCCTAGTTAAATAACCAATATCTTCAATAATCCACCCACAAACCCTTAGTTTCAAACTATAATACCTAGTTGAAAGACAAATATACATTTTCATCCTAAGATTTTAGAAGATTCCTCTCACTCTTCATGTACATAGCCATAGGAGGCCCCATTAATCAGTTGACTCTAATTCAACAAAGATCAATAGCCCTTAATCGTTATAGTGTACACATTTGTTATTGAGAATGATACACAATTCCAACCTGACATGCAACCTTAGATAATTTTGTATCTGGGTGTTGATGAACCAATAGAACAAATCTAGACTCACAAACATTATTATTCTTTAATTTCCAAACTAGCCACCTTCTATTGATACAAGAATAAATTTGGTAGCTTGTCACACATATGGACAAAGCTCATAGATTCGATAAAAGATGTTGTACATTGTCATTTATAAATAACATAGACTATGTTGAAAATCAACAAAGCATTACAATCTACTCCACAATAGGGGAGACCAAGGTTTTCAAAAGAGATGAAATGAAAATAAAACAAGTAATGATAAAACTAACATTTTTTTCTACTCCAATTTCAAACTCAAAGAAGGATGGCTAGCAGACCACCCTACATTAGGGGTTAAAAGTGTGTTTACATAGTATTTTCCTTGGACATTAATGTGTTAGAAATAACTTATTATGTATTTAATTAATTTCATAGTTTTGGACATCATATATGATTCATAGATCATGGCTATTTATGAGGTTAAAAGTGGTTCTTCAATTTTTGGATGTTTATTATTAATAACGTTATGTGTTGGCATGCCCAAAGCACTGAGATTTTGGGATGGTTCCAGAATTTGGACATTTCTTCATGTAAAACACTAGAAGGATCAACAAGCCTATAAAACTGTCTCCTTGGCTCAGTGTTGATATCTCTTGGATAGGGGGTATTGGTATTAGATATGGGGTATTGATCTTAAACAAGTATTTTTGTCATAAAAAGGAATGCCCAATTTTCACCTTCATTTCCACTTACCCAATTTGCCTATGGAGGTTTCAAAGGAATCCATTGAAGACTTTTGAAGGCCATTGAATTACTTTAGAGCCTTAAGAGGAATGGACCATGAGGAGAAAAGACTTGAAGCCACTTCATCATAACAAGGCATAGATCCATTTTCATATTCTTTTTACTTTTAATAAAATCTCCTTTCTTCCCCCCAAATTATTCGTTTTGGTTTAATGTTAGTTTTTTGAGGTTTGCCTTCCATTGAATTAATCAAATAGATGTAGAAGGACTTTTCCTTTTCTTTGTCAGTGAGATATAGGGTTTATTACTTGTAGAGTAGGGAAGGTGTTTTTATCATGTCTTAGGTGCATGATTATTAGACCTAGACATCCTCTTATTACTCGTCCATCCAAGGTTGGAATATCCATTCGAGAGCACAAGTTTATAGGTTTTTCTCTACCATTCTCTCTCAGGGACCTAGTTAGCTTTCTTGCCTCCTTAGCTTAGTAAAGTAAAACTTATTTCTTATTGTTTATCATTATAATACCCAATCTATTAGTGGGGATCAAGTAGTTCCAACCTTAAAAAATATATTGTCAATTAAAGCATCAACCCTAGGTGCATCAAGGTAAGTCATAGTAGTAAAAATAATCCTGGAACATGTGTGTGTAGCTCTATATGTAAATATGGTACATAAAAGCACAAGAGTGTGCGTGTGTGCACGTGCATGCACACACACATACATCTAGTAAAATCAATGGTCATATCATAGGTAGAAAATATCACATATTCACGATGAAAAAGTATAGGCATGCTCTGTAGTGTAGTCAAAATAAATAGGACCAACACAATCATGAGAATAAGGTGCATATCCATAAAATCATGTCACCATATCTTCATTTGGGAAGGCATAATACAAGAAACAAAAATGCCATGTGTGATCCTTGAAATTCAAGCTTGACATCCCAATATCAAGCGCATCCATCAAATCTTTGATGGTAATTAATAAAATAAAATATTGGATAGATGTGATCACCATTTGATATCCAGGCTACAAATTGTGCTAAGATCTTTCCATATGGAAACAACATGAAAAAGTCCATGTAAAACAACCCCTCTTAGTATACTCATTCACTTGTGATATATCAATCATGGATCAATTAATTACATCAACCTTAATTGCATTGATGTTTTCTTCCCAAGATGAAATAAGTCCCATTTCTCTTCTAACATTAAGCCTTACAACTACAAAGAATGGTGGATAGTACACAATGAGCACATATTTCTCCTCTGAAAGCTTATCCTGCTTTGGCACTATGCTATCCAAGAAATCCACTAAATTCAAGATAT
Source organism: Picea sitchensis (assembly GCA_010110895.2). Lineage (NCBI taxonomy): Eukaryota > Viridiplantae > Streptophyta > Pinopsida > Pinales > Pinaceae > Picea > Picea sitchensis. Next base: position 18,625 of record SNQJ01S0123269.1, on the reverse strand, counting down.
CATCTATTTTCTTAAGAAATGCATACAAAGAGTTAATGTAAACATTAACATCATGTTAGAGTGGATCATTCCTAATATTGTACATGAGATTGTCAAACACCATCACCCTATTAATAGTAACATAGTTTGTACCAAAAATATCATTCATTTATTGGACAAAATTAACGGTTCGAAGTATGCAAAAAATATCCATCATATTAGACTCTTCTCATGGAGAATAACATTGAAAACACCATGTGAGTAAATTGGGGTAGAGTCACTATTGAACTTTTAAACTTCCAATCATGTTAATTCAAAACAAGCAAGTCAAAAACATTCTACTTGTACTCCTATATTTTTTGGATATTTATCACTCTCTTTCCAACTCAATAGATTAAGC
>SNQJ01S0123268.1:12792-33389 GCA_010110895.2 Picea sitchensis | reverse complement strand
TAAAAGTAAAAGTATAAATAATATACATATGTTACAAAAGTCACCCAAGATGATCCACCTATGATTAATACTTCTTGAGGTAGTGCCCATTTCTAGGCTCTGCCAAAAAATTTCCCTCAAAGTCCACCAGACGATAAGAGCCCTTATGTAGTACTTATTTTACGATGAAAGGTCCGAACCACATGGGTTTGAACTTGCCTACCCCCAGGGGGTCCTTATCTTGGTCATAGACCAGGACAAGGTCACCTTCAGAGAAAATCCTAGGATGAATGGACTGATCATACTGACACTTGACTTTTTGTTTGTGTGCCTCATTAGCTAAGGTCGCATCATGACGTTATTCATTAAGCTGCTCAAGATATAATAAACGCTCTTCAAGTGGTGAAGTGTCTGGCGATAATTGTACTGCCAACTTTAAATATGGGATATGGCACTCGATGGGAAAGACTGCTTCCATCCCATAAACGAGTTGAAAAGGTGATAAACCGGTTGGAGTCTTAGCAGACATTCAGTAAGCCCATAATGCTGAGTATAACATAAAATGCCAATTTGACTTGGCTGAATTGATCGTTCGTTGTAGAATGGTCTTAATATATTTATTTACAGCTTCCACCTGACCATTCACTTGTGGGTAGTAGGGTGATGGATGTTCTTGCTGCAACCCAATATTTGACGTTAACTCTGTCATCATTTTGTTCTGAAAGTGACTTCCATAGTCAGTGACAATCTCTCTTGGGACGTCGAACCTTTCTATTATCTAGTTGAACAAAAGGAGAGTTGTTGTCTCCCCGTCATATTTGAACATTGGCATAGCTTTGACCCACTTTGTGTAGTAGTCTACTGCTACGATGATATAGCGGTGCCCCCTTGATGAAGGGGGGTTTCATGTAGTGCAATCAATCCCCCATTTAGTGAAGGGACCAACAGGAATAACAGGAAACATGTGAATGGGGTGTGCCCTCATCTTCCAAGAGAAGATCTGACACGGGTGGCACTTCTTGACCGATTCAACATAATCTTTGATTAATGTCGGCCATAAGTAACTGGCTTGTTGAATCTTTTGTGTTGTTTCCAACCTAGACAAATGACCACCACATGCTCCAGTGTGGAAATCGTTAAGCATGATTTCTGCTTCTTCATGAGTGAGACATCGGTGAAGGATGCAATCTACACCTCGACGATACAAAGTGTCCTCGAGTATGAGATAGTTCTTGGCCTGATGGTGTATATGGAAAATCTCATCACGAGAAATAGAGGTYRGACATTTCAAAGTCTGGAGATAGACAAGCACATCTCGATACCAAGGGTCAGAATATGCGATMAAAAACATGTCTCCTTTTATAGGYGACTTATCGGGTATAACATCACCTGATTCAACCGGAAGTTCTGATATGAGTTTTTCGAAGACCATCGACTTTTTGGATTTCTCTGAAACAACCTCCAAGCCRAATTCCTAGAGGATAACTATCCATCTACTGATMTTTCTGTCGATGACTYGTCATGTTAATATGTATTGAAATGGATTCACAATGGTAATGACGRTGGTCTTGCAAAACAAAATGTAATGATGGAACCGTTAGACAACATGGACTGCTACCAAYGCAAGTTTTTCAATGTGGGAATAATTGAGTTCTAGTCCAACTAGGCCTTGGCTCAGGTAATAAATCATGTATTCTGAGAGAAAATCATCCTCCTGAACTAAGACCATACCGATGGTCATCTCCACAGCGGCCAAGTACAAGAATAAATATTTATTATAATTGGGTGGTTGAAGCAAAGGGGTAGATGTGAGGGTGCGTTTCAATGCTACGAAAGAGCATTGAGCATCTTTGTCCTAATGAAAAGGAACGTCCTTCTTCAATAAACACATAAAACCCTTTGTGATCTCGACAAAGTTTGCGATGAAACTCCGTAAAAAGTTTTCTTTTCCTTGCAAACTTTGAAGCTAAGGGATGGTGCATGGGGGAGGCAACTGAACTATTGAATCAACTTTTAGTTGATCAACCATGATCCCTGTGGTCAAAACTATGAAACCTAGAAGATGACCTGATGTGACGCAAAAACTGCACTTGTTTGGATTCAAGTGGATTCGGTAGTAGCGACACTGTTCAAGGATAAGTTGAAGGTGTGCCAGATGATCAGCTCTCTTGCAAGATTGTGACGTTAAATCATTGAGATAATCCTCGACTATGTGTTTGAGTTTGTGGAGAGAAAAAGACATTGCCCACTGAAATGTAGCTCCAACATTTTTCAGACCAAAAGGCATATTCTGATAAGAGAATGTACCCCACAGAAAAATGAAAGCGGTTTTGTGTTGGTCTTAGGGTTTGATCTGTATCTGATTGTATCCTGAAAAACCATCCATGAAAGAAAAGGCCTCGCAACATGTGCATTCATCGACTATCTGGTCAATAAAAGGCACGGGGAAATTATATTTTGGGTAGGCCTTGTTCAGATCATGAAAGTCTATACATACACAAATCGTACCCTATTTTTTATTGACTAGAACAGGATTCAAAACCCATTGAGTCAATTGGATGAGGTAGATGAAACCATCTTTAAGTATTTTCTCTACTTCAGCCTTAATAGTTTCTACTTTCTTAGGATTGACTGAACGAAGCTTCTGCTGGACCGGATTAATATCAGGATAAATCATGATTTCATGTTCGACAATTCTTCAATCTATGCCTGGCATTTCCTCATAAGACCAAGAAAACACGTCGCATAATTCTTTAAAAAAATCCGTGTAGATTTGAATCTCCTCAGGGGAGAATTATGCTCTGATGAAGATATTCTCCACAACGCTAGGGGTTCTGGAGATGTCGATAGGTATTGTTTCAACTATTGTTTCCATATTTCCTTCGATGTAAACTGCGTGTTTTTCCAAAGGATTGATAGGACAAGCTTTATCTCCATTCATAGTCAGAGTGAATTCACCTGCTTCAATTCGTCTTAACTCTGGGAGGAAGCAAAATCTATGATGAAGATCATCCCAGGGTCTATCTGGACTAGTCATTGCCTCAATAATCGTCTCATCTGAGGGCAAGACTAAGTCTAAAGAATTTGTATCAGCAAGGGAACCTTGAGCCCAAATAGGCTCGAGCACCAGATCTAACTCTTTTGAAAGAGTCAGGTCGGGCTCGATGGAAGCTTGTTGAATAATCAAGTATGCAACTTATTACATGGACAGAGGCATGTCCATGACATGGTGCTCTGTCCCTTCCATTGTAGCTAATGGGGAAGGAATATTCCATAGATCATTAAAGTACATCGTGCGAAATGACGAGATTTGAAAATTTTCAGCTTGAGGCTGGTCGGGGATAACCAACATGAAATGGGCATTGCCAGTTGGAGGCATGTAATCGAAAGTACCCATAAAATGTGGGAACAAACCAACCCCTACGTTGATGATGTCAGGCTGAGGGTTGTCAATCATCGGGACCATGGAGACCCCCAATGAAGGGTCAGGACGAGAGAAGGATAACTGATCAATGGCCACGATCCGACCCGAAAATCTGTCGCGACCACTGCTTGCATAACATAGGTCCAAATCCTTCCTAACAAGATATTGTAGTTGAGAGATGCATAGATCAATTTGACTTCGACTCACATAGGTTTCCCCCCTAATTGTACGAGGAAGGAGGGGATGATCCCATGTGGCTGGAAAGAATGACCATCAAAAGTTGTAAGAAGCGTAGGTGATGGAGACAAAATGGGTTAGCCAATGGCCTTCCAACATGCTAAAGACATCACGCATGTCGAGGCACCCTCATCCACCACTGTACGGAAAATATTCCAGGTAAAATTTTTCGGGGTGTAAGCCACTACTATTTGAAAAGCTATGTGGTAAGGAAGACGAGGTTTTAAGTCGGTCATATCAAGCATGATCATTCCCATATTACAAGTCTCAGCAGATCCTAAGGTGGCTAACAGAGCCTTTCTTTAGGAAGGGAAACTCTGGAGGACTTCCAAAGTAGACATCACACAAGGGGTTTGTGATAAATCCTCCACCACAAAGTAGTTCTGGGAGGCCCGTGCATTTGGATTGTGAGAATCTTTCTTGAACGCACCTTTTGGGATCTGGGTCATTGTTTCTCCCAACATCTTCTCAATCTGGAGAGGAAGAGGTGGGTTTTTGGATTCTTTTCCCTTCTCAGAGGTGCTTGGATTTCTGTAATCATGTGCTCTAGTCAATATATAGGCATCACCTTTCATCATATACACATTTGAGAAGAATAATTACTCGCAGATGGAGGGGGTCCTTGACTGCCCCGTTCCACACTCGAGGAGGCTTGAGTTAGATTTTTCCCTTGTGGAAACGGGTTCGTTAACACAACAGGTTATTGTTATGCCAATAAATTCTGGGCCTCTGCAAGCCGAAGGCACTGATGGGTTGGGTGGTATTCCTTGCAAAGATTACAAGGATACTTCGACTTCTTCTTTTCAGTGTCATCCCTGCCAACATTATCGGTGGGTTTCTTATACCCCTTGCCCTTCTTTCATTTTTTCTTATTTTTGTTAGGCTATTGGGTGGCCTTTGGGTTTGTTGTTTGCACACTATGTACATCCAACTTTTGGGTAGGGGGAACAACCGAACCAGTGTTCTGGCTGGCCACTGTTTGTTGTATCTACAATTATTGCAATTTATTTGACAATGGATCAATGGGCTTCGTTTGTGCTGAACCAATAATGTAAACCAGACTGAGAGTAAATCAGCTCTAGCTGTTGAGATCTCATTATTGCGTCTTCCTTGGAAAACACCCTGAATGTTGCAACATCTTTAGATAATTGGGGTACCAAAGACTTAAGGAACCACTCTAGTAGGAATGCTGGTGGGACTGACACTTTTATCAAACTCTTCTGACATATCCATTCTTGAATGTGATATGAGATATGGTTCTCTTTTGTCTGTTTGAAGTTGGCCAACAATTCAGTGGCGACGTCGTATCTCATAGGTAATTGGAAGTGGTTTAAGAAATCCATTTCCAATTCGTCGAAGGAAGAGTATCATGAGTAGTCGAGATCGATGTACCATTTCGCAACACTCCCTATGAGAGTGCATTGAAACAATCACAACTGGACGGATTCGTCTCTTAAAGAGTTGGATGAGCACCATAAGTGGAAGGTAGTCATGTGATCGCCAGGATATTCGTTAGGCTTGGATTTTAACATTAGAATGTCTGAAGGAAACTTGGTCGGCATAGGAGGCCAACTTGTATCGTGACAAATGGGGTCATTTAATAACCTTGTCAAGTTTGGCAAGTGCAGAGTTGCCAGAAAGGGTAGTCTGGGTTGTGGATTGTAACCAGGGAAAAAGGAGCCTGGAGTTTGAATGACACCAGGTTGTGAAGAAAAGTTAGGTTGTTGGCTAGGGATATTGTAATAAACATGGCCGTGACCAACGTATGGATTCTACGCTTATTGAGACATCATTGGAGGATTCCTGAAATAGGATGTAAAGGGTTGGGCTTGCGTCGCATTCCAAGGATTTTGGGAAGGGTTTCCCCCTACCGATCCGATGGGCATAGGTGTTGAGCCTTGCCTGGGGTTCCATTGGGTATGGAAAGGGTTTCCCTTGATTGACATCCCTAACAAGGGAACTGGTCCCTGCCACAGATTCCAAGGTCCTTGTGAGGAAGGAATTCCTAAGTGTGCCCCCTATGCAAGAATAGTACCCTGTACAGGATGTTGTTGTCGATAAATGGGGTTTCCCTCGACCGAGATGGTAGCTGACGTGAAGGCATTGTGACCAAATGCAGTGAACAAAGAGAAAGGTGTCAAACCAACTGACATGTTATAAGAAGGGAGTGCTTGACTACCTGCTCCAAACGAGTTTACGTTTGGACCAACGAAGTTTTGATGAACACCGCCAAGCGAAGGGGAAAAAGGAGGTATATGATCCACGTTGTAAGGGAAAGAGATAAAGGGAGATGAAGTGCCCCCCATAGATCCTTGCAGAAGAGCGTTGGAGCTCCCTTCCCCTAGGCCTAAAGTTTGTAGATTGGAGGAGGAAAGTATAGTACTCAGACTGAAGCTAGGCATCCCATATGAGAATGGAGGGCCTGTCACACTCTAGGTAAACAGAGCAATGATCGTCGCCATAGACGGAACCAGACCACTGCCCGAGGTAAAAGAAGTCGAGACCATAGTGGCTTGGACCGACGATGGTTGGTTAGGAGGTGGAACACCCCCTGTAGTGACAGTCGTGGAGGGAATATGAGTATTCCTGGAAGAAGTAGTAGTGTTTGGTTCCATTGCTGCTTGAGACACTGTTAGGCGCTCGTAAGAATAAACCTGTACGACAACGGGTGTTGATAGATCAGTGTTCGGAGGTTCATATAGACCAAGAGATTCTACTCCAAGGTTTGAAATGGTTGGCTACTCTAGACTTAATTTTTCTTCTCTCAAATACGGGTCGGGCATAGTTTCCTATAACTTGGTTGTCTCAAAAGACCCTTGCTGGTCTAGTTTTTTCCTTAGATGTAGCGGGGGGGGGTTCGAGGTCAACCGATGAGAGGCCCAAAATCCTTCGCGACCGACGAAACTCCTTATCCTCCATTTTGCGATAATATCAAAGACACACTAGGGCTATCTATAATCATTTGAAAACCAACACGCACTAGAAAAAATACCTATGAGATAAAACAAGCAGTCACTAGCTAGTTGGAAGAACAGTTACAACAACCAACACTAGAGAAACTTACCGATGCATGTGAAACTCGAATATGGAAGCACCCTATGGGTATAATATGAAAAGTGTGGCCCAATTTCTGCCCTAGGTACGGGGGTATACCCCCGTAGTCACCTGTGTAAGTCACAAGAATGATAGGCAACTAGGTTGGCAGTGTGTAAACAGTCACCAGGCGGGTACAATTGACAATTAGGTGGACCGCAATGAGCAGGGTATCAAGCCCGAAACCTATCAAGGGTATCAAAGGCAAGTGTTCTAGAAGAATACCAAGGAACTTGAATGGATTCTAGACCCACGAAGCTCCATGGCAAATGCGATCAATGGAATCCCAAGATAATGCCTCTATATGCGTTCCCCACTACACTTGGTCTGGATTTGGAGCGGTTACCTCCGCTACCTTTCTGCATGTGACCTCATGTTTAGCCCCTCTATTAGAGGGGTGTCCCAGATAAATTTCACGATACTGGACTTTTAACACTCCCTAGCACAAACTCATATGTTTGTTTTTGCAGCCTTGAAGAGTTTCCTCTCCAATCCTAAATCAAGGCTCTAGCCTAGACTAGTTGATGGACCCTATAAACATAAAGTCTAGTTGATTTTAATTAATCGTTAATTTTAGTGGTTGTCTTAAGTCAAAGGGAACGAAAGTGAAACCAATGATTTTTTTTAGAGATGAAAGAGAAAAGCATATAATGAAACTGGAAACAAATTACTTCTTCACAAATTCAACTTTGCACATTCAAACTCTTTAACCAATTTTTCAAACTTTTTTTCCTAAGATCTTTTAACATAAAACTCAAAAAAATATTTCACTCAACTACGAGCCACTTATTGTCCTAAGTCAATCAACCAAGAACTTACGAAAGCAATCTTTTTCTTGATGATTAATGCAAACAACCAACTACTTAGTCCAAACCAAGAAATCAAGATTTTTTTATTTTATTGTTTAATGCTTGAGAAGCAAAAAAGGAAAAATGATGACAAGTAAATACCAAGAAATGAATTCTAGCCTAAGCACAGATCACCAAGAGTTAATGACAATAACACACATGTTGATTGAAGCAAACTCTCAAACTTGTCTAAAAACCCTATTACAGAAAAACAGAGGAAAAACTTTTAATGAAAAAGAAAACTATGTTGTAATCAAACCTAAGCTATAGACTTCTATGACAGAGACCCAGACTAGATAAAGAAAATCCCTGAGAGGTGTGACCCCTAATAAGGAAGAGGATGACTGTCTCTTCTAAAAAAAATAAAAAATTCTCAGCAGGTATGCTACTGACAGTTCAATAGCCAGCGTATGTACGTGGGTTGTGCAAGGTCAGGGCACATGTGCATGCGTTCAGGCCCACTACAGGCCGTGTGCACCTTTGCAACTCCTTAAAAATTGAAAAACGAGCAATCAAGCACTAGCAGGGAGTACTTGTATTGAGAACCAAGATCCCTTGAAGACACATAAACTTACTTTGACAAAAAAAGATGCAAGGAAATTTTGTTAAAACCAAGCTAATCTGAGGTTATACCTAGGCTACAGATTGCAACAATAGAGACCAGAACTAGATCTAGAAAACCCCTGAGAAGGATCACTTCTGAAAGGGAAGAGGATGACTGCCTCTATTAAAAAAAAAAAAAATTGAACTCAGGCACGCAGCTAACACTTCATCAGCTAGCGTATGCACGCGGGTTGTATAAAGGTAGGGCACGTAGGCATGCGTGCAGGACCACTATAGGCCGCGTGCACCTCTGCAACTTTCCAGAAAAGAAGAAAAACAATCGATTAATTAAAGCAGGGAGTACTGGTATGGAAGACCAGAATCCCTAATAGCTCAGAGTCTTGCAGAAACTCAGAAAAATAGGTAATAAAACCAATTTAAAACACCCAAAAAGTATCCCCCAAAACCCTAGATATTTCCCCAGTACAATCGCCAATTCTGTTGTGAGTGGGAAAGCCCCCTATGGACTAGCATTAAGGGTTATGTAATGCATGCAGAAATGACCTAAAGTCTCCTACTTCTTACCATCGTCCCAATCATAAACCCCATTATCCATATGTAAATATAATGTTAAAAAGATCAAGTTATTGTACCTTAGTTTCCGTGTTTGATGTTGATCCTTTAACGTTTGGTCGCTCCTTGACTGTAACTCTCCTCCCAAAGATGATCTGCATTCATAAACAGGAAAACAAAGAAATCCAAACATGCATATGATCTATGAACTAATGGGTTAGAGATTCTATCAAAATATCATCAATATTAAACATTAAAAACCTCATATGGTGGGACGGGAAAAGTACTTATTTTATTAATCTCACAAGAGTAGCTTACAATAGTGAGAACGACCACTACTCCTTGAATCTAGTCTGGGGATCCTCTTCAACTATGCTCCAACTACTTTTGTATATGTTTCTCTTCACACAATGGTTGCAAAAGGTTGGGGCAAAGTGAATGCAAAATCGTGTAAAGTTTCTTTGCAATTATTTTTCTTCTCCAAATGGGACCCCTACCCCTTCTTTTATAGGTTGAAAAGGGCTAGGTATTTGGTTGAATGACTGGATGTAGGTAGTCAAACAGTTTTAGGAAACCTACCCAAAAATTTGTATTCCGGCTGCAACTTTCTATTTTTCATGCTTTTGTAGGTATACATGGGATGTAGTGGGTCAACTAGCATATACACGTGTTCAGTAGTGGAGCAGGGTGCGTGTGCCTTCAAAAAGGGTGTTTTTAAGAAGAGTTGTTCAATAGTGGCTTGAAAAAATGGAAAATGAGATGGACTGATGCCATGTATGCATGTCTGGTGCAAATTAGGGTAATAACACTTATGATCTAGTCGATTACGATGGAATACCTTTGAGTGAACCAATAAATGGGATTTACTTAAAGAAGTACTAGGCTTAAATAATTTTTGCATGAGTGATTGTACTTTTAGTCTATCATACTCTTGTGTGATTTTTTGTTGTTTGGTTTCGACCTTTAGCTGCTTACCTTGCGTTGTGCTTGGTTTCCAGATGTCGGTGTCTTCGCTACCCTACATTGGCTTCACTGATGGCGCTAGTCACAACACTCATAAATTAGCATCTGCTTCTTGGGCAATCTATGCACCTACATATGAAATGATTAGTCTACATGTTGTTTTCCTTGGTCATGCAACTAACAATATCACAGAATGCAGTGCAATCATTGAATTGTTGACTGACGCTGTGTCACTTGGAATCCGTCATCTTATTGTACGACTCGATTCATAGTTATTAGTCCTATAGTTGAGTAATGTCTACTTCATTCTAAGTCCTACGTTATTAAGGGTATATTTACAAATTCACCTCTTGGAACGTCATTTTGATTACATTGAATATAAACACATTCCTTGATGTCTAAATACATTAACTGATGCTTTAACCAATTATGTGTTAGATAGACATTTGAGAAATTTATAAAATCCAATCACACTTTGTATATACAACAAGTAAGTCAGTAGAAGCCTCATATATATATATAACGATCAAAGTGTTACAAAAAGTATTTTTGTCCGAAGACCAAAATATAAAAAATGTGAAGCACATGGCCTCATATACAAATATAGCATCGAGGATGTTTCTCACTATAACATGCGACTGCCCGTGCTAATTTTACAGAGTAGTCGACCGATGGAAGAAGATATGCCCACTATATGGTGCTGATAATTCTGTGAGATATCGTCGATGGAGGTATCCAGGATATTCATCATGAGCCCCTCTAGATTCTGCTCTAGAATATCATAGTCGTCAACCAATACTCCTACTATGTCAGCTTTCTTCCCTCTCCTCTTGATGGGGGATGAACCTAGAGGACGGTAAGGTCCCACGTCTGCATCATCGAAAGAGAATTTGATTAGTCATTGGATAAATAACACATAAAAACATTTTATATTTAAAAATCACAAAAACATTATAAAAAAAAAATGTCTTTCTTACCTATGTCCCCCCATTGGGATCCCTCAGGAAGAACCAATTCTGGATCACCTAGGAAGTCTAAAATGACATAGGAATAGTCATCTACCATAAGCATCTAGGTTCTCAACCAGTAAAAGAAAACATCATTATACTTGACAATAGGACCAGTCACATGTCGCGCCATGAGGTCAACCCACCTCTTCATTCTTGGATCCCGTGGGGAAGGTATACCCCACTATACCTAGAAGAGTAAATATGGGATCCTCTTTAGGAAGAAGGACACCAAAATTGAGCCATATCCAAACTGTTTCATCTCACCACTCCTACACTTGTTCAACTATTTTTTCATTCTTTTGAGAACCCCGTCACACCAGTTGAAAACTCGGGGATCCATACATTCCAACGCACATTGGAAATAACTATGAAGAGACATATGGGGATTTGCACTCCCTGCCATACATGTGATGGTATAAAGGATATTCCGTAGAGGTAAGTCACAGACATCCATGATAGCGACCTTGCCTCTATGCTTCTGAGTACCGTGTATGCAATTTTCACTAATATAGTGACTCATAGGATTGTCACCTCCCCTGATACTTGTCAGCGTAACATGGGCCCCACAATGAGATATCCCGGTCAAGAAGTAGATATCCTCAATATTGATCATCAAAATGTGATCCCCCACACAAAATTCCTATTGGTTTACATCCCACATATGGACCAATTATTCGAGCAACCTCAGCTGGGCCCTCATGCCTTGGATATTGAAGAATTGTAACATTCCACACTGTTGGAGGGAATTTACCGTTCCCGGGTCATTCCAGGCAAATTAATCTTCAACTTCATGCTCTCTCTCCTTCCATTCCAACATTCTTACTCTATAAAACCTGCATAAAAGAGATATTAGCACCATCATCTTCTCCCTGGAAACTTTTTATTGGAAAATACATCTCAAAACACTTTTTGATTTGCACACATCACAAGCTAGGTCATTCGTATAGTGTGGAGTCATCACAGGCTAGCCTAAAGACTGCTTGCGACGACTCTGGTTCATCGTAGGGCATGATATAAGGTGTCTGCAATGACCTCCACATGTGGGTACCCTTGAAAACCCAACTCAAAAAGCCATTTCTAACCAATGAAAAGAAAAACATTGATCCATGAAAAGTTGAAAGAGATGAAAATTACCTGATCAATAGAGACCGTTCATCAAATGATCAACTGTGCCTCCCGTAATCTCCAGTGGAAACTTGATGTAAATAGGGGGTTTTTGGAACAAAGTTTGGGTGGAATAACAATGGAATAGTAAAATCAAGTTTTGACTCATTCTTATTACTTTTTACTTTTTCATTTTTATTTTTATATTATTTTATATATTCCACCTAAACCCTAAAGTTCTAACGACATTGCAAGTGTTTGGTTTTTTGCAGATGGAAAACCTAGGAGTGAAATATTGAACAAGGATACATATTTTGGTTTGATTTTTTAAATTTGTCGCATGTATAGATCCGTTTAGAGTTTTTCAGGAAAAACTCCGAGCTTAGGTTTTGTTCCTTCTCATGCTCGTAAATCAATGAGAATGTAACCGAGTATACTTTTGTTTTCTTTTCATACTCGTAATGGTAACACAAAAAAAAACACCCATGGAGTATCCTTTAAGCTCTTTTCATGCTCCGTAAAAATGAAAATATTGTTGAGCGACCTTGTTCTTTTCACGCTCGTAAAAGTATGTGAAGAAAAAAGTTGATGAGAGGTAGGTTATCATTTTTTCAGTCTCATCAGATCAAATTATGAAAAAGGAACTTGCAGAGTCCTCTTTAAGTGTTTTTCAGACTCTCTAAACATGAAAACCCCTGAGTTTTCTCTCTTTCGAATCATTAAACAAACATTGAAAGACCCATATGAGACTGAACCACTCCTTCTTAGGATTCATTAAAGGTACTCCAAGGGACTTATCTTAAGTATGATCTTACATCAACATTCATATGTTATCCTCCTCAAGATTGCATAAAAATAAAGAGGTACTCGCCAGAAATGGTGGGGGAAAATTTGGGAAAGAAATGTGTCTCTGGATCCATGTTAGTGGTAGTAATAGTCGCTCTTGAACATGACACCCCCCTTCATCATTGTATCTGGGTTGGAAAATCCATTTGTCTCTTGTTTGACCATCCACATGTGTGTATATTGGGTCCTCCTTTAGTCAATGCTGCCAAGACCATTGTCCCGTCGTTCATATGTTCAAGAGAACTCTAGCCTTAATAAGCCTCTTATTGAGTCGTCCATTTACAATTATAAATATTCTACCATGTTGGCCTTCCCTGTGTCGTTTTCAAATCATTTCATGCAACTGCTTCAGATCTGTTACTCATTTCATGTCATTGATGGGGGATAGATCAAGGCCCTCCTATGACGACTCTTTTCCTGTCGACTTCAAATCATTATCTAGGAACAAGACTTAGAAATCATTCAGTACCTTAGAGCCTGGATGCCTCAATGGTAGGTTTCTTCACTTTCAATAGTGGGTTCACATCATTGACCCCTGATTGGAAGATTCCATCGAGTGTTCGACTTCAACTCATTTATTCACATTCGTTGGATTGTACTAGGGTGCCTTGGGAGTCATTGACATCAATGGTGATTTCCCTTTCACTTGTTAATGGTTTTCATTAATGACCGATAATCAAGTGGTTTCTATTATGTTCGACTTCATCACCTGTAATCACATGGTTATATTTGTACTTAGGGATGATGGAAATGAAGACCCTGGATCATACCATTATGATCCAGGTTGTGACAGAGTATTCATGACTTATATTGCCACATAGATCCACTTTGTATGTCTCATGGCTATGTCTGAATTTGAGTCATTTTAGCGCATAGATCCAAAGTGTATTCTGGGTGGCTATGCCGATTTCACAGTGACATGGATCCACAGTGTATATTTGGTGGCCATGAATCATTTGACATTTTGTAATATGAGTATGGGAATGCCTATATTGAAAAATGGTATATTATTATGCTAATGCTTGACTGTTTGCAGGTTCCCGACTGATGTGCTCCTTGTTTCTGACACACACATTCTACAAAGTATTTCAGCTGTCACAAGTTCCAATCTCATACTTTGGGGGGAATTATGTTAAACATTATTTTGGTCACCCCAGTGATCCATTGACAAACATGTGTTCATGTTCCCAAAAATATCTTTTCTTCATGAGGAAAGTGACTGACTTTCTCTTATAAAAAACTTTGTTAAGGAGGGTTGTCGCAGGCTACACCATAAGTAGGATGCGACGATGCCTGGTCGTCACCCTCTGCCCTAAAGATTGATTGCAATGTCTCCGCAATATTCTCTACATCTAGGGCGTGATGATGTCAAAAGGATAATAAAAGGTCAAGTTTCACGAAATTTATAGAAGATGAGGAGGCGTCTTTATGGTTGGGATCCTACTCGCTTCTATGATTTGGTGGGATTATCCTAATCTCTTCAATCATCTCTCTCTCCCTTATATAAGGAAGGAATTCTCATGGAAAAGGATAAGGTTTATACAAGCAATATTATTATTGAACAGAATAAGAATTGGATGAGGAATTCTACTTCAGTTCATACTTGAGGGCTTCATTTCAGTTTATCAAGTCATAGTGGATCTTCTTCATTCAAGGTTGGAGCAAGTGTGTGTTGAAGCAAAGAGTCATTAGAAGGGGACCATGCAACATCAAAGATTTTGTTGTAATCTCCACTTTCATTATTATATAATATAGTGATATGTTTCTTTCCCATAAAACCCATCTCGTTTTATTGTATGATTCCTTCATCACATGCATAGGTTCTCGTTGAGTATATTATTACTTTCACTTTGGTTGGCTTATGTTCCCTTACTGATCCAATATCAAAAGAGCACTGGAGTGGATATAGGAATACAATGACAAGAGGAAGCAATGTTTAAACGATATGTTGCCCATCTCTTGTTAAATAGTAAACTCAATGATTAGAGCTTAGGGAAAGCATCATGTTCAATTCTATTTTTTTCTAGGTCTAGGTGGATCTAGGGAGATCTGTTTATGTCCACATTTACCGATAAGTCCCATAACATAGGTGATCTTGTAGCCTAAGGGATCTAATGTCACTTCATCCAAAGTGATTGGGATCTAGCATGAGAATTTTTACAAGCTCATGTTTCAACTAGCTAGAGCATTGATACATAGTACCAACAACAATGACCTTTGTGATCTATGGCATAGGAGGATGACCCATTTTCATCATGGGGCTCTGAAGATATTGAGAGAGATTATTATCTGGGTACCATATTTTAGTACATAGAACCAAGAGGTGTGCAAGGGGTGTTCTCTGGGGAAGTACACCAAGACTTATTTTCCAAGAAGTGACAACAAATTAGCATGTATTCTTGATCTGATTCATTCTGATGTATGTGGTCCTATGTCTTATGTATATGTTAGTGGTTTTTAGTATTATGTCACTTTCATTGATGAATTATCAAAGAATTCTTGGATTTTCTTCATGAATACCAAAGGATAAGTCTTTAAGTGGTTCTAAGAGTTCAAATATCTTGCAGAGAACCAAACAAGGAAGAAATTCAAAGTGTTGAGATCAGACAATGGGGGTGAATATACCTCTATTGAGTTCAGTAAATTCTATGCAAGGGAAGGCATTAAGATAGAATTGACAGTTCCTTACAACCCACAACAAAATGGGGTTGTTAAGAGGAAGAACATGGTCATTCTTGGGGCTGTGAGTGCCATGCTACATGATAAGAGACTACCACTATTTCTTTGGGATGAGGCATGCAACACTATAGTTTATCTACAGAACAAGAGTCCACACAAAGTTTTGGGGAATAATATTCCAATGGAAGATTTCTCTGGGAAGAAGCCGGAGGTTGGGAACTTCAGGATCTTTGGGTGCCTAACATATTCACATGTCCCTTTTGAGAAGAGGAAAAATCTATAACCCATGACATAAAAGGGAATTTTTGTTGGGTATAGAGAGACCTCAAAGGATTTCAGCATATATGTCCCCTCTTTGAGGAAGACAACTGTGCAACGAGATGTGAGAATTGAGGAGGTTAAAGCCTTTAGGAGGTCACGATATGTTGAGAAGGGGGAGCAACATGCTCCTTATCTTTAGGTGATTCCATCATAGATTACAGTGTCACAGAGTTCAGGACCACCTGCTTCAAGGACGATTGGTTCATAGGTGACACGGTCATAGATCACTGGTTCTCATATTACGAGTTCATAGGGTACAATTTCTTAGTCTACTGGTTCTCAGATGATCACAAGATCATCATATTTAGGTACAAATTCTTTAGATGGTGGTATTGAGGAGGAGTAGTCCCCTCCACAGGTTTCTACTTCAAAGAAGAGGAAGCCAAAATGGCTTCAAGACACTTTGAAGGAAGCTCAAGGATCTTTGGGGAATCGTAGGAAGACTGTGAGGGAGAGTAAACCTTCGGAGATATTTTTCTGTTATTTAGAGATGGTGAGAAACATTAGGGAGTCTGAGCCTTTCAATTTTGAGGAGGAAACAAATCATCAGGTCTAGAAGGATTCCATGGTGGAAGAGTACAATTCCATCATGAAGAATGATGTGTGGGAGGTGGTTCCAAGACCCAAGGGGAAGTCAATGGTGACTTCCAGGTGGCTCTATAAAATCAAGTATGTTGTTGATGGAAGCATTGAGAATTACAAGGCTCAGTTTGTGGCTCGAGGGTTCTCATAGTTAGAGGGATTTGATTGTGATGAGACCTTCACTCTGGTTTCTATATATGCCTTGATTAGGGCAGTGATGTCCATTGCAGTAGAGATGGGTTGGAAGATCCATCGGATGAATGTGAAGACTGCATTTATGAATGGTCTCATACAAAAAGATGTGTACATTGAGCAACCATAGGGCTTTGAGGTGCATGGGAGAGATTCTCATGTGTGCATACTGAAGAAGTAATTGTATGGAATGAAGCAAGATCCCAGAGCTTGGTATTCAAGTATTGATACATACTGTCAATAGATGGGTTTTTAGAAGAGTGAGGCAGATCCCAACCTTTACTTCATTGTGGTTGGAGAGGATCCTCTTATTATTTTTCTTTATGTAGATGATATTTCCATTAAATGGGAAGAGAGACTCATAGATGGTTGCAAGAAAAGTCTTGCTTCAAAGTTTGAGATGAAAGAATTTGGAATGATGCATTATTTCATAGGATTTAGGTTTTGCAGGAGTAAAGGAACATCTATCTAGGACAAGGCAAGTATGTTGTTGACATTCTGAGGAGATTATGTATGGAGGATTTTAGGCCCATGTCCACACCCATGATAACCAACTAGAAGAAGCTCAATGCTTTTGAGTCATATTTGGTTGATCCCATGATGTATCATCAGTTGAGAGGCTCATTGATGTGTCTGGTCAACACTAGACCAAATATTTGTTTTGCTATCAATACTCTCAGTAAATTTATGGTGGAGACTCATAGAGTGCATTGGGTGGTATAAAAACATGTGCTTAGGTACCTTAAGGGTACGATAGATTTTGGATTGGACTATGAGAGAGGGGATGGAGTCATATTGATTGGATACATAGACTCAGATTGGGAAGGATGTGTTATTGATAGGATGAGTACTTCTATTTGTTTCTTTGGATTGGGATCAACAGTTTCATCTTGGTTCAGTTAGAAGAAAAAGTCAGTGGCTTTGAGTTCTGATGAGGCTAAGTGTATGGTAGCTATTCAAGCTAGTTGTGAGGCCATATGCCTTCGCAGGTTGTTTATTGGGATATTTGGTGTGTAGTTGATACCCATAGTGATTTACTTTCACAATCATAGTTGCATAAAACTCTTTGAGAATCTAGTTTTTCATGATAAATCTAAACACGTCAATATTAGATATCACTTCATATGGGACTATGTTCAGAGAGGGGCAACTAAGCTTCAGTTTATGTCCACTGATAAGAAGGTAGCAGAAATACTCACTAAGGCTTTGGGAAGAGGTAAGTTTGTACCCTTTAGATATAAGCTAGGAGTAGTGATGAACACTTTCCTCCGTAAGAGAGAGTGTTAAAAATTGTACCAAGGACAAATGTTTCTCACAACTTAGGTGCCTATGCGTGAAAAAGTGTCCAATGTGGTCCCTAGCACATTAATTTTATGAGAAATAAAATTAAAAGTATTTTTGGAATATTTTTGAAGTGGGGGACTTAAAGGTCATTAAATCACCATCATTGATCTCAATGGATCAAGATATAATATCCACCATTGGATAATGTGACTCTTCACCTCCCCCTCATGAGTCTAACTAGGGATTGAGGTGCACCCCTTTTGGAATTCTTCATGTGTATTTGGAGAGTGAATGAGAGAGAAAAGTCAAGCTAGAGAAGAGAGGCTAACTTGTTGAAATTGGAACTAATTTCAAGGAAATATTGTGGCACACAAATCAAGGAAAAAGTTACAATAAGCACATGGCCATATAGTTTGGAATTTGTGAGGTCGTACAACAATTTGAATGCACATAATTTGAGGAGGCATTACAACAATATTTTTGGAGCAGTTTGGCATGAATTTTAAGGTTTCCGTACAATAGATTTGACATAGAAATCGAGACAAAATACTGACATGAATTTTTGAGAAAGAATCCATACTTTTCATATAGCTAGTGGCACAAAAAAAGAGGGTTGTATGGTTCTGAATTTCTGGGAACGATTTTCAAGGAAGTTTGGCTCTAATTTCTAGGAAGCTACTAGGCACATTCTTGAGATACATTTGTGTAATTTGCTGAAGATTATTCTGTTGTAAAATAAAATATTTCTCTAAGCACAGAAAATAATAAATGCCCCTCTCTCACTGGTTTTTCCCTTGCATGGTTTTCTAGGGTCTATTTTGACAAAAACATCTCATGTCAATTTTCTTGGTATGAGTTTTATTTTTTCATTTATGGTTGTATCAGACTCCATGTGATTCCTGTAATGAGTTATTTTTATATGCTAACTAATTTACAATAGAAAATGAAATGTGTGTTGGGAATTAAACTATGTTAAATCTCATTGAGACTTGAAACCAAGTTAGGGTCTGAATTTTCTACAATATGTGTGTTTTGTTTATACAAACACACCGATGCATCCAAAAATAATTAGGTTCACTAATAATATTTAAAATCCATTTGAAATTCTGTTTGAAGTATATATTCTTTTATGCTTCCCAAACTTTCTTTGAAGAATTTTTCCATGTATTGATGATGTTTTTGGATAAAATGTGAGAAACAAAGGTTATAATACTGACCAATTCTTCGTATTCTATCTCATTCCATATCGTTTCAATTTCTTCAAGTTATCCTCAACCATTTGCAGTAAGTATAGATTTTATTTATAATTCATTTATTTGATTGAATTTTTGTTATGTATGCATGTGCATTTCGATAATTGTTCACTGAATTTTGTAGGATCGTGCTTTAGGATCAATTTTGGATGCACAAGATATTCAACTAGTACAAAAATTCCACAAGCTATTATCATTAGAAAGATACTTCAAGCAAATGTTTGATGAAAATGGGCAGTTGCTTTACCCTACCAATTTTAAAATGTGATCTTCCAACAACCATTCTGGGTCAATGGAATTACATCATGAATTGTATCTCTTTTATGACATCTGTGTAGTATGTGGTTGTTCAAAATGTAAAGGGTTGAAGGAGAACCCTTGACATGTCACATTGTCCCATTATATTAATGATTGACTACCTAACGTTGACAGTCTAATAACCCCCCACTGTGGTTGAGAATCCAATAGGTGATATAGAAAAGACATGTAGGAACACTTCCATATGCTTCTTTTTTTGAAAATTTGGAAGCTAGATCAACTAAGTTTCCTCCTAAATTTACCAACCCATCTCCTTTTGTTAAGTTAATAGAGATTTATAGTGAGCGAAAGTTTGGTATTAATACTACAAAAAACATCTCTACTAGGAGATCCAAAATGTTGTATGGCATGACGGGAGTCCAGCGGAACAATAATTGGCTATACTGTAATCTCTTCTTCTACAATGGCCATTGGAGGCTTATCATGCCCCCCACCATGAAAAATTAGATAGGTCGAAGATGCTTGGGTGAGTCTATGAATTCTGTTCTTTCTGGAAGCATAGTTGTACCAAGGGGCCCTCTCTTGGGCTTACCACGCTCCCGTGGCATGGCGATGGAGATAAACTAGACTCTGAGCGACCTGAGAATTCACAGATAAGGGAGAACGATAGGAGAAAATCAAAAACATAATATCCAAACTAAGTGGAAAGATCCATAACATATCCAGAGGAAGTGGAGGGGCTCCAAAGGAGTTTAAATGAACTTGCACATACCTCCCATACCCATCATCATCCTCCAACCTTGGTGTACTCAAGGAGCCATTAAACCTGCATGAGGGAGCTATAAAGCCTACTCTAATTATATTTGAATGCTACCCTCCCTACGAGAAATGGATGTGAGGGCAGAGGTAGGTGAAATTAATTCATGGGTTTGAATGATGGCTACTTGGAACCCCATCCGGGGGAGGGATATTGTGTTGAGCGATTTCCATGCACTAGAGAAGCAACAAGGGAGCTGGGGAGATTCGAGCATCCATTTGGATCTTCTCCTCCTTTGACACAACACCTTCATTAGCCAAGATATATACTATGTTTTAGCCTCTCTTTTCACATGGGAGGGGATGAGAGTGAGGGTGGGTTGTAGGAGGGTTCTGAATTCTTCACGTAGGCCTAGAAGCCTCCATCTTGTGAACACTTTTGTTGGATTGGAACCATGGATGATTTTTGAAACCAACGATATTATCACCTCGTAGTCCCCTTCCACTATGATATGGTTGATGTTGTGAAATGTATCTAGTTTTACCCCATTTATGAGGCTCCATAGTTTTGCTGCATTGTTTTTGTTGAGTCCCAAGTGGTCTGATATGATGTGTAGAATTCATCCATAACTATCTCGCAGGATGGCACCAA
>SNQJ01S0123267.1:10462-26762 GCA_010110895.2 Picea sitchensis | reverse complement strand
TTTGAGAACATTCCTATCAATAATTGGTAGCACTATCCTATTATGTGTATATATCTCATGGATTACAAGGAAACTCAAGAAATCTGTAGATCCCTTCATCGACATGAGGAATCCATCCAATGCAATTGAACCTCTATTTTCTCAATGACAACAAAAGTACACAAGAATTAAAACCAGTGCACTTCTCATAACTCCACGATCATGAATAGATTAGCACAAAAAAAAAAATAGATTAACACACTAGAAGCAAAGTGAAACATGCTCATAAATTTGGTTCTCAATTTAAGCAAATGTTCTCAGTTAGTCCTCAAACTATAAGATGTCTATGAACTCTATTCACTTGGAGATCAAGGAGGATGAAATGATTCATTAGATGCTCGACTATATGGAAACCAAGAATCTCTTCCAATCAACTTGTGGTTGGAAGAGGCAAATAGTAACCATGTCTTTCGCTAAACCTTATGTTATGCAAATTAATTAGGATCTTAGGAGTATTTTTAAGAATATATACATGCTTAAGAAATACCCGGGGTGTAGTTTTTGTGGACATATGTATACTTTGTTTTTGACAAATAAGGAGCTGGCCATTTTGGAAAATTGAGGCCAATATTTTTTGTAAACTCATTGTTTAGCTTCGACTACTGCTTCTATAATACAAATTCTCCCAATTTATATTAAAAAAACAATGTTGATTCTCTATTTCACTCATTCCCATACTACACTATTCTAACACAACTCCATTAGACTATAAATATTGCTTTAATTCATTCATTATACATAAAGGGGCCTTGCACACCATTTTTTCCGTTGATATTACAATAGTAACCTATTACTAGCCCCAAATCACCCATTAATACTTATCACAAGGGAGGAATGGGTATGCACAATAGATCAACACTATGCATCTTATTTGCAATGACAATGTTCTTAAATGGCCATGTTCAAGTTATTTCCAAGTTTACCATAGAGCCTTGTGATAGCTCAAACACTTACAATTCAATGGTGGGCTACACACTTCTTATAGTCTAATCGAAGAATTTAGAAGTCTCCACGCATTTTCAAGTGGACCCAATTTCACTAACAGGATCTAATGGCTTTGATATATCATACCCAAACATTGAAAACCATATTCTTCGTGTAGAGTGCTTCATTAGAGTGCCAACAACTTGTGGTATTAGAGAATCAATTTTATTTTCTTAAAAGGTCAAGGTGCTACAAATACAATGTACAACGTTGCTAATACTATGTTTGGGGGTATTATGAATTTAGGCCAATTGAAGGATGTAAATAACATATTGGATCCTAACCTTATAGAGATTGTGTAGTCACTCACTATTGCATGTAAAATCTAAAGACAAATGCAAATCATGGGTATAGTACTAACACTAAGGGATTGGAAAAAAATAAAGCTCTCCATGAGTAATACTAGATAAAACTCAAGCAACACAACAAAAGTAGGAAGCAAATATACCATAAACATTCGTGGAACATCCCCAATCCCAAGTTGCGGTCAAAGAAATTCATACAATGAATTCAAGTTGTCTACAAGAAAGTTCAAGACACAAGATGCAAAACTATCTTGGCCAAAACATATGATGTACCCACTATCCAAAAATTATAAAGGGTAGGATAAAAAAAACTCTTCAAAATTTACACTAGATGACCCAAACCCTTGATAGAGGCCAAAACCACCCAATTCATTCTCAAGCAACTACATGAGAGATATATTCCATGCAAGTTTGATGCCAAATAACACATCTAGTGGTGTCTCACCTATGAATCAAATAAATCCCTTACACATATTGAAAATCACCCAATATATTGTCCAAAAAATGTTGTAAGAACAACAATTACATCTTACACAACGTATCTGAGTCCATGGAAATGCATGCAAACCCAGACCTAATACATATCTGGTCCTAGACCCTAACATAGATTCTACCTAAATAATTAAACTAGTGGCCAACAAAGTTCCATGACATATCTAATGTGTTGAAAAACACAATGTGGATAATCATATTTGTAAGAATAAATTTTTGCTAATAAAAATCACCTCTTTTGCCACTCCATAAAGAACTCTTCCATTTCCCCACAATAAAAGCAACATGACACATTAAAAAAGATTAAATTAATTTAACATTCTCACAAACATTCACCAAAGCCAAAACGCGTTCATATTCCAATGAGAATGCCTATGCGCGCCATTCGCATTGGAATGATAATTGAGAGATGTTGAAGTCTACCTACGGTTCATGCTCGGGTTGAACATTTCGAAACTGAGAGAGATTCGTTGCACTGAATTATACGCCTTCTCTTTCTCTGTCATGAGTTTTAATTTTTAGATTAATTGATGATGTAGTTTAAATGTTTTGTGTTTGTTATTTTATTGTAAATTTGGTAAAAAAATTAGTGGTGAAATCATAATTATATATATATTTTTTAAATTTAGGGGATTATTTGGGCAAGGTCCATGCACAAATTGGGCTAGATGACAGCTCGCAAGCCAACGCTTAGCCAACGCTTAGCAGGAGACATATGAGTTAGCAAAGACTGAGACGTCCACAAGGGGGTGTTTATCCTTCCAACTTTATCACAACTTTCCATTGGTTAAATGGTTTTTTATTGCAAAATAGATTTAACCCCTCAAAATCCCCAAAACACTCCAAATATATAATCTCACCACTGAAATTTGCAATTTTCTAAATTTCTTGCTAAATTTTAGGCAAAACTAACCCTAAAAAGTAAGAAAATAAAAACCTAAAAATACTTATTTTCAAATATTCCTAACAAATAATTAAAAACTTCTTCAAAGCTAAAACATTAACAACATTAAAATAAAAATAAAAATAAAAATATATTATATAATAATATTTCAAAATTAAAATTTTAAATTAATTATAATTAAATATAAATAAGATATATTTTATTGGAAAAATTTATCACCATCACTAATTGATAGTTTGAAAACCTCTTATCTTATGGAGCACTCACAACTTTGAAATGAATAAAATAGACCACTAACAACATTGAAATAAATAAAATAGACCACTAACAACTTTGAAATTAAAAAAGTGCAATAAAGTTATAACATTGAAAAAGTAATGTCAAAAAGTAAATGATAAAGTTATAACATTGAAAAAGTAATGTCAAAAAGTAAAAAGTAAATAGTAAATGTCACGTAGAACATTAAAAAAAAGTCACTTTACATCTTTAATATACATAATAGCATAAGTCACAATGTATCTTTAATATACAAAACAACAATATTTTTATGCTATCACAAGCTAAGGCGACAGACTCAGCTGAAACGTTACATACGTGGCTGGATGCCGCGCAGCTAGGATTAAGAGGGCTCTTAGAATCAGAATGGGAAAGTTTCGTTCAAGTCTTGAGATGTGGAGGTCTCCTTTTAAACTCAGAATCAGACAAACTCGTGTGGTCATGGAATCGCTCGACAGGTAAGGTAACTGCTACTCTTGCATACCAATTCATCCTTTATTCAAACAATTTGATTGAAGGAAAGTTGTGGCACAAAGCAATCTGGACAGTTAAGATCCCAGCCAAATTAATTTGTTTCATGTGGCTTTGTTTAGAGGAATGCATATTAACAGGTCTCAATTTCCAAAAAGAGGAATCTATCACTCATTTCTTTATAAATTGTCAAAGTACACACGGATTTGGAACAAATCCCTCACAACTTTAAGGATTGATTTTGTTTGGTAGTGCCTCACCATTGAAGAAAACTTAAAAAACCGGTTCTTCACTCTTCCAAATTCAAGACACATCCCCTTTTTGATTATGTGGGATGTCTGGAAATACAGAAACAAAGTCTTGTTTGAGAATTGGAACAGGAATGACCCCTGGATCCACAAAAAAACTCTACTTTCCATCAAAGAACAACCATACAAAGAGAAAGTTGATAAACTAGAAATCTTATTGAATCCTATCTACTTCAGCAATGATCCAATAGGTTTCTTCGACGATGCATTTGCAGATAACATTTGTGGCATAGGCCTTTTCATAAAACTTTCTTCCAGTCATTCTATCAAAGCCCATTTTGTCGGTGGTTCAGGAAACAACATGAAAGTAGAGTTAATGGGACTATGGGGAATCCTATCCATTACCACACTTTGGTCAATTAAAAAACTAATGGTTGCAGGAGACTCTAAGGCCACCATCGACTGGATAAATGACAAATCCAATCTAGATCTCAATTATCTCAGACAATGGAAGGAAAAGATCAGATTATTAAAGAAAAGTTATGAGAAGATAAACTTCATGCACATCCACAAACAGTTCAACAAAGAAGCAGACAACCTATCAAAAAAGGCCCTCAAGGAACCTTTCGGATGGTTATTTTAGGAAGAAAAACAAAAAGGATCTATCACAAGATCCAGCAAAATACAAATCCTATAAAGATGATATATAGAAAAAACCACATACTACAATATGTATAAGACACACAGATAAAATCTGCCATTGCTGAAAGAACCTTTCTTTGTTGCAGAAGACAACCATTTGTAATCAGAAAGTTTCATTTGATTCTAATAAAGAATAACAGTGAAACTGTTTTTTTAGCGTGAAAAAAAAAAAAAGTTACATTATATATTTAGTATGCATAACATAAACATTTATATATGGAGTTGTAGGGACAAGTTTTAGTTTCAATTTGAATCTTAGGTAGGTTGTTTTTTTATAGTGTAATCTTGGCAAGTGAGATGGGTATTAAAGTAGGCCTTAATTTTTCTAAAATATAATTGGTTTTTGGATAGGAATAATTATTTTTTAAGTTTTTTATCATTTCTATTATCATATATGATTATGAAGTTTGGGGTTACAATATATTTAGAGAATGGTGGAAAAAGATAACGCAAATCCAAAAATACTTTATAACTTATAATCTTAAAATTAAAGACAATACATTTTATTCTATTCTAGGTACCTAATGTATAAGAATAAGATAAACAACATAGAAGACAAGAGGCTTCTTAATATTGTTTCAAACTCCAGACAAAACTACTTGCCACTCAAGCAAGGTTGTTGTAACTAGCCTAGATCCATGTTAACTCCGGATCTATCAAGCGCCCAGAGGGATCAAATCTCTAGAGGTGCAAACCTTTAACCTTTCCTCATGTTTGTTTTGCACTCTAAAAAAGGTTTGCACCTCGAGAGATTTTATCCCTCTCGACTCTTGATAGACCCATAGTTAAAATGGATTCGTCTAGTTGTTATTCATTCAAAGTGTGTGTGTGTGTGGAGTCCACATAAATTTTTATTATTAATTTATTATTATTATTTTAATGTTTTATTATTATTTTAATGTGTTATGTTACAAGAACATCTCCTTGGTTATGGAGTGTAGAGAGCCTCTGGCTTAGAGATACTAATTCTTGGCTAAATCATTGGGGAATTGAAAAAGATGTCACTTCCCAAATTAAAGATAATGTTAAAAATATTATTACATCTAAATTTGAGGATAAATTGTACTATGATAAAGAATTAAACAATAAGAAAAAGTTAATATACTTTAAAGAAGTGATCAACCCTAATCTAAAATATCAAAAGTATATCTCCATTTTAATTAAAATAAAGAATAAAATCAATATTGTTAAATAAGAACAAGCTCTCATAAGCTCCATAGTGAAATAACACGTTGAACAATTCCTAAAATATTGTGAGTAGATAAAATTTGTCAATTTTTGTAACACTAACAATGTTGAAGATGAAAAACACTTTCTCTTAAAATGTCATATGTACACCCATATTAAATCTCAATTTCAAAATATTTGTCATAATACCAATCTTCCTAATCTTTTAACTCAACAAAACTATAAAACTTTAAAAATACTTCTCTTCAATTATTTTAACATAAATCTATTTTTTTTTTAATTTAATAAATCAAAATTCATCTCAATAAATAATAATAACCATACTCCTTATCATTATATCTAGTGTTTCTCATGGATGGCAACAATGATGAAGAAGATCACTCCGAGTATTTTTCATTCCCACACTTCAGATTATTACGAATCTACTAATCCAAAGGAATATGTCTGCTTAGAGATTATAGAAGACATCCTTGTTTATCACACAAATGAGGCAGGCATTGAAGACAATTTTGATAATCACCATGATTTTGATGTGAACAAAGATGATTGCAGAGAAATTTTTGATCTCATGGATGTTACACTTGTTTAGGTGGAATTTAGTGATGGATTCCAGGGGGAGGATAGTCTCAATGCAATGATAGGACATAACAATGATGGGATATTTTGTTTTCCTTTCAATGATTATGAGTAGAGTAGTATTGGAAAAGTACAAGTTCATAAAGCCACCATTGAAGAGTTGTATCATGACCTGTTGTCATCTGTATAGGAGGGAGTCCTTCTTGGTCTGTTTGGAGATAACAAAGGCATTCATGAAGAAGAATATTATGCTATCCCAAAGGAATATGAAGAGAAGATTCATGATCACAACATTACAAAAAAACTTAGTGATGATGAGAGCACTGTTTCCTTGGGGGCTGATGTACATGTTTTTTATGAGGGCCTTGCTGGAATCATTGGAGAATGTACTGCGGAACCAAAAGCCATCCTGATGATAGGATATATCACTTCCAAAAAAGAGGACCTTCTTGGTATTTTTGAAGGTATTGAAGATGATGATGAAGCTTTCCTAGAGGAAGAAGACCCTATGGTGCTAAGCAAAGTTTGTGAAGAAGATGAAGTATGTAACAATATTCCTTCTATCCTAGAAGAATAGTTGTACATCAACTATCATGAGAATGAAGGACATTCTAAGGAGCCTCACAAGGAAAAAAAATAATATGTGCCAAGTGTAGGAGAAAACCATCACAAGTTTTTAGATGATTTTACATGCCATGATGAGGATTTTATTGTCCAGAGTTAGAGGGTTGACAATGGTACATATTCATATGTTGAAGAAAAAGTTACAGAATTGTAGCGAGATCGTCCCTGTGATTTTTCTAAAGAATCTAGTTGTGACAAAGATGAAATGGTTATAAAGGAAGGAGATCTTATGGCACCTTCTGAAGATGGTGAAGCCACCATTGAAGACTATTCTCAGAAGAACTCTGAACCAACCAACAATTCCCATTCAAGATATGCATGTGATATGAATTTGGGAATTAATGGTGATTTGTTGATCCAATCAAGCCTTATTCTAATTCTTGAGTAGAATAACCATAGACATTTAACATTGATTTTCAACGAGCCCCTTATTTATGATATGGAGGACGGGTATGATCAAAAGAAACTAGAATTGGGGTAGAGTTCCAGTTTGGAGGAAGATAATTTTATGTTTCCTAGATCCAATACTCATACAGAGGATTCTATTGCAATTGATCAGTTGGATGACAATGAGTTTGGCCACCATGGAGAGTGTGATGATAGGTGCACTATGAAAAATCTTGGTGGTGATAATACTATCATTGTTTTGGGCACTAATTTTGATGATGGCATTGTTCGCTGCCCCATTGTAGACGATGTTATAAATCTAAATCCTTGTATAAAATCCAAGCAAGACATGGAGAAGTTGTTTGAAGATAGTGGCAGATGTGATATTCAATTTCCATAAGAAAACTTTGGGATTGTACAAATCAAAAGGTCGGATTATGTTGGGGAAGCAATCATGGAAGAGAAATTGTCTACTTTTGTTCCCATCCAGACAACAGACCTCACCTCCACTAGAACTCTTGAATGGGACAATTTTGGTCAACATTGTGATAAAGATGAGGATGAGAATAATGACAAATCATTGTGTGTTTTTACCATAAGATTGTGTGTCTTTGACTTTGCAAGTGATGACACCCTTAGCCTACCATTGGAATAGAAGAAGAAAAAATATTACAAGTGTCACTTTGTTGGGCAATTTAAACGGTGCCACGTGGCCCAGACATGGGCTGCCATGTGGCACCCGGTCATTGGTTTACTGTGGAAAAAGGTATATCAGACTCCCCAAGAATCTACCGTGAGACCTCTGGCATGAGGGAGGAGCGCTTTGGCAGGTCGGACCACCAACCCACATGTGTTGTTCCTTATTAACCTATGTTCAAAGTTAATATTTGAACTTGCTTAAGGTTTCGGGCGGAGGAGGATAGGGTTGGAGCGTAGCCCCAGCCCCTGGTCGCAAGTATTGTCATATGAATATCGATATGACCCTACATCTGTACATCTGGCGCGCGATTGTTATGTATATACTACATCAAACGGTTCCAGCACTCGACGCCATAGGACTCAGACTTTAGTTGGTTGGTTAGCGCGGGAATATAGAGGGTTAGCCCCAGTCGGTCAAGATAGCCTGCTGACCAGGGGATAAACCATGGACATTTATATCGGGGGCCTAACTAAGCGTGGAGGATAGGGCCACATGGTATTCGATGCATCCAGGAGCCGAAATAGTAGGGGCCAGTGCGGCAGGGATAAGCCTGAGGCCATATGGCCACCATCCATACGACCAGGAGCCCACTCTAAATGGGATGCACCCTATAATTAATGTAAAGTGGGTTTAAAACTTTAATATAGTGATTTTCAATGATTTTTGCAGCATTTTTGAAGATTTTTGGCCAATATTGGGGGATATTGGGCCCTTTTTTAGGCCAGATCTTGGGGGAAAGTTGGGAGATGGTTACCAACTTTAGATCTATATAAACCAGGGCTTCTTGAAGCCAAAAAAAGGACATTCAGAGAAGGTTTATTATGAATATTTTCCAAGCTAAATCCATTGTTATGCAGGGAAACTATTGAGGAACGCACCTTTGCGGGCCATTTATGGGAGCTCCGGTCATCCGATTTCAGAGTCGTTTATTTTGTTTGGTTCTAGAGATATGGTAGAACAAGACCAGATCAGTTTTGTAACCTTTTGGCACTGTTGTGATGTACTTTTAAAGATTTTAACATAAATAAGAAATCCTCACCCACTAAGACAAAGGCCCAGAGACATAGGCGAGATTGACGAACTCCGTTATCACTTTGGTGTTCTATGGTTTGTTGTTCTTCTTGCTTTATTTTAGATCTGTATATGTGTATATGGCTATGATGTTTCTTCTATAATTCTTCCTCTTTCGTTCAGCTTCCTAAATGGTATATGGCTATGATGTTTCTTTTATAATTCTTCCTCTTGTCATTTAAAAGATTTTTTCAGATCACCAAAGAAGGCACAAACGTTGAATTAGGCTTGCATGCCAAAGAAGGCACAAACGTCGAATTAGGCTCGCAGGACAAGAGATTTTCATCAAATTTAACATCTCTTCTAATAATAATTTCATTACAATGTGGTTGAATAATTTTATAACCTTTGACATCTTCAGAATAACCAAAAAATATACACTTCTCACTTTTAGGCTGCAATGCTTTCCTTTTCTCATTAGGAATGTGAGCCCATGTTATACTGCCAAATACACGAAAGTGACTTACATCTGGTTTAATTTTAGTCCAAGCTTATTCTGATGTTATATTTTTAAGATCCTTTGTGGGAGTGTGATTTACTATGTAATTTTCATAGTTGATGGCTTCCGCCCAATACTTTAGACTTAGTCCCTTAGATTAGATCATACAATTAACCATTTCTTTTAATGTGCGGTTCTTTCTCTCAGCAACACCATTTTTTTGTGGTGTATATGGAACAATGTGTTACATTTGGATGCTTTGTGTAGTGCAGTAACTTGTAAAATTATTGTTCACATATTCGCCTCCATTATATGTTCTTAACCTTTGAATTTGATGTCCAGATTGATTTTCTACAAGGGCCGTGTAGGCCAAAAACTTGTCAAAAACTTTGCTCTTAAGTTTTAAGAAGTAAACCCAAGTACGTATGGAGAAGTTGTCAATGAAAGTTAAGAAATACTTGCACCCAGAAAAACAAGGAGAAGAAAGTGGACCACATAAATCACTGTGAACAAGATGCAAAGGGCTCGAGGCGTGCCAAGAGGCACGTTTGTCAAAACTTTCTCGATGATTTTTTCCGAGAACACAACTGACACAGACACCATCTCTGCATGAAACAGGAGGAAGACCAATCACCATATGTTGATTACATAGTTGTTGCAATGAGTGATAGTTTAGATGACCAAACCGCTCATGTCAAAGTTTGCTCAAGTCAACGCTATGAGCAACAAAAATTGATGAAAAAGATGATGACGCAAAGTTGTCAAACTTGTACAACCTGGGAATATCATCAACGATTTCAGTTGCAAAAACGTGCTTAGGATCTTTTAGATCCTTGATTACAACTTGGTGAGGTGAAAAATCTACGATTTTCCCTTCACCTGAATGAGTGATTTGATATACTGATAGAAGGTTACAAGAAATACTTAGAACACATAATACATCATTGAAATGGCCATTTTCTACTTGAACTGTTCCATATCCTTCAACACTAAGAGATATGTCATCACCAATGAATATTTTCTTGGTGTTACATTCATTTAGAGTAGAAAATATGTCTCTATACTTAGCCATATGATAAGATTCTCCAGAATCAATAAGCCACTCATCAGAAGAAGAAGTAGAAGTTGTATTGAAGGAGAAACCAGAAGTAGAAAGTGCATGTCCATGAGAAGAAGAATAAGAAGTAGAATCAATATTGATGTTGTGTTTCTTCATCGTTGCTTCTAAAGCTGCCATCTTCTTGAAACATTTGCACTCATCATGGCCATCTTTATCACAAAAGTTGCAATGTCTGTCAGTCTTCTTATTTTTATATTTTTCTCATTTGTCACCATTAGGATAGGAATTTGTCTGAGTGGGTTTGGGACCCTTATGTTGCTTGTTGTTGTGGCGAGGATGTTGCTTCTTGGGATTCTTGGGTTTATCTTTCTGATGGACTACTAAGGCTTTGTTGGAGGCACCTACAGTGTTGATCACTCCAAGTTGTACAAGTTTATCTTTCTCTCTAATCAAAGCATCACAAAAGGACTCAAGAGTGGGTTTTTGATAAGTTGTCCCCAGAGCCTCTTTCATGGCATAAAAGGTAGATACAAACACATAATATGCACTACCTAGCTTAAAAATAATAAGATAGATGCAACGCTCTTCAGCCATCTTTATCTTACATTCTTCACATAAAATTCTGAGTGTTTTAAGCTTAGACAGATAATCTTCAATGCAAGAAAAGTCACTTTTAATTAAAATCGGTACTTGATTTTCTAACTGTTGTGCTCGAATAATATTGTGTTTACCAAACACAGATTCAATCTTTTCTCAATCTTCATCGGGTTTATCAATTTGTTGAAGGTGGAACCTTAAATCAGGAGAGATGGACATTCTGATTAGTCCACGTGCTTCGTCATTCCTACTAGCCCATTTGAATTTCTTATCAGCATCAGCAGGTTCTGTTTCCTTTCCCAAGGTAATCTGGTACAAGCCTTTACTTCTTAATAAATCCTCCATATGGGATTTCCATTGGAAGTAGTTGGTGTTGGTAAGCAAAAGATTACTTGAAAAATTCATATTAAATATGTAGATAATATGGATTTAAAAACTGAAATTGATGATCTTGATGGAAATATCTCGAAAAATTAGGTAGTTTTAAAAAACCAGCACTTAAAACGGACTTCGGATGTGAAAATTATGCCCTTTTAAAAAAATACATAAACGATAACCAAAGGACCACGTGATGGTGTAAGTTGCTTTATGAAGTGACCCACTTTTATAAAAAGAAGTGGGGTTCACTTTTACAATGAAGTTACTTTATAAAAGAAAAGCTGGATGCAAAATAAATAACTCTAAAATATTAAAGCTACTTATAATGATTCACTTTTATACTTGAAGTGAAATACACTTTACAATGGAGCATGAACATTTAAAAAAAAAAAGTAACAAAAAGAGAGATTTGAACTCAAGACTTCTTACTCAATAAGGAAACTTTTAGCCAAATGGGCTAGCAAAACATATTGTATTGTTTAGTAAGATGATTGTTTTTGTTCTTATTGTTGAAGACGGCCTTGGAGAGTGTGCTAAAAAAACTATTTTCACACAAGAAAAAAAATTTGCTTCTCGATGACAAGTGTTAGATCTCGGTTAGCTTACCCGAAAAATGCATATTTTCCTATTTGTTTCCGATTTTTCGAGATTTCACAGGGCACGAGACAAAGAGCATATGCAGATCTAAAAGAGTAGCAACCCAGAAACAAACAATATAAAACCGAAATAATACTCTGCAAAAAAATTAAAAAGGGCGTATTCAAGCTTTATACCTCTAGATCTAGTTGAAATGGTTGTATCTTGGGCAAACGAAAACTTTTTCGACTGAAAAGAAAAGTGTTCTTAAATGAAACGAGCACTCTGGACACAATGGAATAGTCCTCTCAGTCCAGAAATGTACGAAAATGGAAGAAAATGGAAATGAGTCAACTCAGCTTCACGATCTCAATCTACAAGAGGGGCGGGTCTTCAAACAGGCTCTGATACCATGTTCAATAACATAGGTATCCCAATAGAGGACAAAAACCTTTAGTAACCACTCACACAACTAGATCAAATATAAACACACCGATGTTTTGACGTGGTAAAACCCCTACGGGGAAACATCCATGGCCCCAACCAACATGACCACTTGGAGAAGTTTATTAATGCAAAAGAAAAAGGTTACAGAGAGATTTTGCAAGAGAGTTTCTCACAATTGATCATCGGAAAATGATCCTCCATGCTCTTTAAATAGATATCATGGACCAATAGGGTGTTAAGACATGGATCAATGGTCTTTAAGATCGAGGAGAATATGAACCGTCGGATCACTTTATGTCAGGAACATGTCGTGACCGTCGGATTTCCTAACTACAAATGCATACTAAAAAAACACACTAAGAAACACACTTTTACCTAATGACACATTAGACAAAGTATATCTTAACTAACTCCTAAGTGTCTAAATATCCTAATAGATTCACCCCCCCGCTCAATAATCCAACAATTGGTATCAGAGCAAGTTCCTTCAAGGAAACAGTTTAACCACTGGAAGGTAGATCATGGAGTACAGTATGAATGGAGCACCAGAAAAAGGAAACTAACAGGTAGACTGACAGGGCAGGGAGTACTGGTATGGAAAACCAGAATCCCTTAAAGACACAACAACATATAGAGAGAAACTCAAAAAGTAAAAACCAATCAAATACCCATAAAACCCCCTAAAACCCTAGAGGTTTCCCCAGTACGATCGTCAATTCTGCTATAGTGGGAAAACCCCCCTATGGACTACACTAGGGTTCAACATGTAGGTATATCTAACCGTCTACAAGTCTCCTACTTCTTATAACTACCCCGACTATACCCCACAGTCATGCATGAAATACAAAGTAAAACGATCTGGTAACTCTACCTTAAACTCTGCATCTGGTGTCGATCCTTTCGTGTTCGATTGATCCTCGACTACAAGTCTCCTCCCAAGGCTGACCCGCATTC
Organism: Picea sitchensis; assembly: GCA_010110895.2. NCBI lineage: Eukaryota > Viridiplantae > Streptophyta > Pinopsida > Pinales > Pinaceae > Picea > Picea sitchensis. The sequence goes on along the minus strand of SNQJ01S0123267.1, from coordinate 13,344 downwards.
ACAAAAAGACAAATAAGAAACTACGAACGTGCATCTCATATATGAATTAGTGGGGTAGATTTCATAATATAACATAAATCAAACATAAATATTGAACACATCATATGGCGGGACAGAAAAAATATTTCTTTTATTAGAATCACAAAGTTTACTTACAATGAGATCGACGACTGCTCCGCGAGCCTGGTCTCGGATCCTCTTTAACAAGCTCCAACTGTGCTTCCACGTATCTTTCTCCTCTCACACTTCTTCTAAGGAAATGGCATGGGCTTATGATTGAGGAAAAAGGGCTAGAATGGGAAATTTTGATGCAAATCTCACAAGGTGGCTGCAATTCTTGGGGTAAGGAGGGGATGTGAAATGGGCAGAGTTTCATTATTATTATGCTTATGTATGGAACGAGACCCCAAAACCTCGTTTTATATGACAAAAGGATGGTTATTTGGTTGGGTGATGGAATATAGGCGGTGGGACAGTTAGGAAACTATCCAATAGCTCGTAATCTCAATGAATTCCTTGCAACTTTTTAAATTTTGCAACTTTTGTGGGTATACGCGAGTTGTAGTGGTGCAAAAAGCGTATGTATGTAGGAAGTAGTGGAGCAGGGCGTGTACATATACAAAAATAATGTTTTTTAAGAAGAGTTGTCCAGTGATGGATTGGTAAAATTTGCATGTAAGAGGGCCAAATGCCAGGTATGCATGTATAGTGCAATTTAGGGTTATAACACATAGTTATTCCAACTGAGGATGAACACCTTTAGTAACCACTCACACAACTAGATCAAAGATCAAAACACCGATGTTTTGATGTGGTAAAACCCCTACGGGGAAACATCCACGACCCCAACCAACTCGACCACTTGGAGTAGTTTATTAATGCAAAAGAAAAAGATTACAAAGAGATTTTACAAGAGATTTTCTCACAATCGATCATCGGTAAATGACCCTCCATGCTCTTTAAATAGATATCATGGACCAATCGGGTGTTAATCCATGAATAAATGGTCATTAAGATCGAGGAGAATATGAACTGTCAGATCACTCTATGTCGGGAACATATCATGACCGTCGGATTTCCTAACTACAAATGCATACTAAAAAAACACACTAAGAAACACACTTTTACCTAACAACACATTAGACCAAGTATATCTTAACTAACTCCTAAGTGTCTAAATATCCTAACAGATTCACCCCCCCCCCTCTTAGTAATCCAACAATTGGTATCAGAGCAAGTTCCTTCAAGGAAATAGTTTAACCACTGGAAGATAGATCATGGAGTACAGTATGAATGGAGCACCAAAAAAAGGAAACTAACAGGTAGATTGACAGGGCATGGAGTACTGGTATGGCAGACCAGAATCCCTTAAAGACACAACAACTTACATAGAGAAACTCAAAAAGTAAAAACCAATCAAATACCCATAAAACCCCCTAAAACCCTAGAGGTTTCCCGAGTACGATCGTCAGTTCTGCTATAGCGGGAAAAACCCCCTATGGACTACACTAGGGTTCAACATGTAGGTAGATATAATCATCTAAAAGTCTCCTACTTTTTATAACTACCCCAAATATACCCCACATTCATGCATGAAATACAAAGTAAAAAGATCTCGTAACTCTACTTTAAACTCTGCGTCCGGTGTTGATCCTTTTGCGTTCAATTGCTCCTCGACTACAAGTCTCCTCCCAAGGTCGACCTGCATTCACAAAAATACAAACAAGAAAATATGAATATGCATCTCATATATGAATTAGTGGGCTAGATGTCATAATAAAACATAAATCAAACATAAATATTGAACACATCATATGGCGGGACCAAAAAAGTATTCCTTTTATTAGAATCACAAAGTTTACTTACAATGAGATCGGTGACTGCTTCACGAACCTGGTCTGGGATCCTCTTTACCAAGCTCCAACTGTGCTTCCACGTATCTTTCTCCTCTCACACTTCTTCTAAGGAAATTTCATGGGGTTATGATTGAGGAAAAAGGGCTAGAATGGGAAATTCTGATGCAAATCTCACAAGGTGGCTGCAATTCTTGGGGCAAGGAGGGGATGTGAAATGGACAAAGTTTCACTTTTCTTATGCTTATGTCTGGAATGAGACCCCAAAACCTCCTTTTATATGAAAAAATGATGGTTATTCGGTTGGGTGACGGGCTATAGGCGGCGGGACAGTTAGGAAACTACCCAATAGCCCGTAATCTCAACGAATTCCTCGCAATTTTTTAATTTTTGCAACTTTTGTGGGTATACACAGGCTATAATGGTGCAGCTAGCATACGTACGCGGGTTTTAGTGGTGTAAAAAGCATATGTACATGGGCAGTAGTGGAGCAGGACGTGTACATCTTCAAAAATCGTGTTTTTAAGAAGAGTTGTCCAGTGATGGCTTGGCAAAATTTGCATGTAAGAGGGCCAAATGCCAAGTATGCATGTATGGTGCAATTTAGGGTTATAACACATAGGTATTCCAACAGAGGACAAACACTTTTAGTAACCACTCACACAACTATATCAAAGATCAACACACCAATTTTTTGACATGGTAAAATCCCTATGGGGAAACATCCACGGCCCCAACCAATGCGGCCACTTAGAGCAGTTTATTAATGAAAAAGAAAAAGATTAGAGAGAGATTTTACAAGAGAGTTTCTCACAATCGATCATCCAAAAATGACCCTCCATGCTCTTTAAATAGAGATCATAGACCAATCGAGTGTTAAGCCACAGATCAATGGTCGTTAAGATCGAGGAGAATATGAACCATTGGATCACTCTATGTCAGGAACATATCGTGACCGTCGGATTTCCTAACTACAAATGCATACTAAAAAAACACACTAAGAAACACACTTTTACCTAATGACACATT
>SNQJ01S0123267.1:0-10368 GCA_010110895.2 Picea sitchensis | reverse complement strand
GGCATTAGAGCAAGTTCCATCAAGGAAACAGTTTAACCACTAGAAGGTAGATCATGGAATACATTATGAATGGAGCACCAATGTTCAATGGTCAGAAGGGTCTTAAGTTTGAATTGTGGAGTTGGAGGATGAAGGTATTTTTACAGGAACAAGGATATGATATTTGGCACTCAGTTGTTACAGGATACACTGCTACAAAGAAACCTCCAAAGACTGCAGCCAAGAAGGAAGTGAAAAGGAACAACAAAATAGAAATGGATTTTATCTTGGAAGGATTACCTAATTTATTAAAGGACAAAGTGGGTAAATGTTCACCAGCTAAATAATTTTGGGACAAGCTACATGATATATATTTTTCTCCCATCACAGAGTCAGAGAATTCCAAAGAAGATGCATGTACAAAACCAGAGGAAATATACTCATCATATCAGACAGATTCAGAAGAAGTAGAGAACGAAATCAACATAAGTATGTGTTTTGTCTTTAATTGTGAAAAAGCAGGACATCTTGAATTTGAATGCCCATATTTGCAAATTGAAAGTGATGAGACAGAAAATCCAAATGAAATAGAAACGAATCATGAAGTAGAATACAATCAAAGAGAAAGAGAACTTGAAGAAGAAATAATCACATTGAAGATCCAACTCGAAGAAGCAAAGCATATACAAGAAGTCATGAATATTCAAACGATGAAGATTCAAGAAGAGGTTGATAATCTTGAAGAAGAAGTTGTCACGTTAAGAAGTAAAATCGTCAAGCTCAACAAGAACGTTGAAGAGACAAAAAAATCCACATCAGTAGTAGAGAATGAAGAGAAGCATTCCAAGTTTCGAGAAAAGAAGAATGAAGAAAAGAGTAAGAGTTATGCAGAAGTACTCAAAGGAATGAATCATGGTTAGCAAGAATCAAAGAAGAATGAGTATAATAGAGATACATCTACAAAAAGACCTATCGCATTTAGGCAGCAAAGAAGATTCAACCATAATTAAAGGATCCACAGAAGAGAATATTATGATCAACCAATGTAGGAATTCAGAAGGACTACACCACGAAGAGGATCATTCACTCACATGTATGTAAATTTATTTTATGGTCATTGTTTTTATTGTACTAACTTTGGACATAAGGTTGCAGATTGTAGGGCTCATGGAAGAAATATTCAAGAAAGAAATACTTATGTGGCACTACATAATATTGAATGTTATAAATTCCACAACTATGGTCATATAGCTATAAATTGTATAAGCACGATAGTTCCATCCATAAAGAAAGAAACATACATCATATATACTCAGGTTTGGAAAAGAAAAGAACAAGAAAAAGAGCACATGAATAAAGAACAAGTCCCTGAAGAGCAAGTGAAAGAACAACAGATGCTAGAAATCACAATACTTGTTATAGTATGAGAAATACAAGAAAACAAATATCATAATGAAGAACATGTGAAATGTCCCAGAGATCACAATATTGACAATAATACGAGATGAAGACAAATATACAAAAAAAAAGGAAGATGTTAGATATAAAAAGGTTTGGAGAAGAAGTTAAAGAAAATAAGAGAAGGTAAATAAGGGATAGGTTCAAGAGATTGTACTTTCAGGAATTATAGAATGAGATCAATCCACATGAAGAAATGGAAAATTTATAGTTCAAAGAGATGATGAGTCTATAGACGAAGATGGAGACTACATCGAGAAGGTATTCTTATAAGCCATCCGGCTTGGATACTCCCAGTTATGAACGTTGAATAGGGGGAGTCTAGACAACAACTCTACAGACCAGACAATATATTTCGAGAAGTTTGAAGTATGATGTTGTAGATGTTTGATTGAGACAACTTCAAAGTGGTTCAATAGCATAAGTACAAAATGAAAAATTAATCAATTGCTAAAGAAGTGTTCCCACACATGTGTCAGTTGGCAGTTACACAAGCAAAAGTTTATGATTGTATTCATGCATATATATTGTTAGCACATGTTTTTCTAGGAATGCATAGTTTGGTATGCAGATAGAAAAGATCAGTGGACACATTTGATGATCATTTGCAATCGAGAAGACTTCATAATAGTAAAGGGACATATGGATCAACATTGTGGACAATTGAGTAGCAGAGTCTTGGAAAGTATGGATAGAGATGGATTAGCAGGTTTGGACAGATATATGACAATGGATGAGAGCATGAGTTCAAGAAATATTGGTTCAGAGAGTGGTTCAAAGTTAAAGGAATATTATCATAATGGATGATAATGATACAAGAATATTTGAATGCTTATTCTTGAATGTTTTTAATATATGTCGGTTGATTACACAAGGAAGCACTAATGGCCAATAACTCCAAAAGGAAGAAGGTATAGGAAGACCTATATTGATCTACACAAAAACTTGAAGAGAAGTCATCAGAGAGAGAGAGTTCAGAAAAGAAGATTCATATCATATAGATAGGGAGACACACCCACAGGAGGAGATATTATTTTAACCAGGATTGGTTAGAGTAGGTATAGTGTCATATCGACAGGGGGAGTTAATACTTTGTCAAAGGGAGAGAAAGAGTAATCAGAGGCATGAAGACAGGGGGAGCATCCCCAAGGAGAGTTCAGTAAGGGGGAGCAACCCCAAGGAGAGATACCATTTCCATTGATGTCAAAGGGGGAGAGATAGAAACATTGATGAAGAGTATGAGCGTGAGTCTTTTCATTACTAAGTGTTTCCATCAATGCCAAAGGGGAAGATTGTCAGAAATTTAGTTTATATTTATGGACAATTGGTTTGGATAGTTGGTTTTCATTGATGTTAACTCATGTAGAGTGATATTTTATATTGATGTCAACCCTTAGAGATTGATGTCAACCCTTGGATAAGTCTGGTAGTGAAATCTGGTAGCATAATGGTATGGGTAAGGGACCCGAGTTTGTTTGAGGTATAAAGACATGAATATCATTGAATATGTAGGTAGGACTATTCTATATGAATAGTACATATCAATCCATTTTCGGTGATATGTGGAACATCACATAACTCCTCACAGTTAGAGAGTTATTGCTTTGTGAAGTTGGAGAACCCTCATGATTTATCTAGAAGCTTCTAGAAGGTCAAAGAAGTCAATTTATTCTAGAAGATCCTAGAAGAAGTTTACTAGTCAAAGTGGTTGCAACTAGGAGTTAATCATGAGTAAAGTGGTTGCAACAAGAAAATAATTAAAAATAAATTAGTTACAACTAGAAGTGGAGAGCTTACTATTTATGGACAAAGTGATTGTAAGTGGACTTGACTAGTCAAAGTGGTTAGTCATGGGTTAAGTGGTTGCAATAAGAAAACACTTTAAAAAAATTTAGTTGCAAATAGAAGTGGAGAGTTTTCTATTTATGGATAAAGTGGTTGTAAATGTACAAAGTGGTTAGATGTGGGTTATCCCTAAAAGAAGGAAGTTGGGTAAGAGTAGTTAGAAGATAACCCCTTGAGGAAGCTACTTGGAGAATATAAATAAGAGAGCAAGGGTCTCCTATTAGCCTCTATTGAACTTCATTGAATATCATTTGTGAAAGGTTATTTGCAGGTTTTGATTGCCACATCTGAATCTACAAAAATCTGAGGCAATGAAGCAAAGCTACGACAAATCTTTGGTTGTTACAGAGATATCAAAATTGCGAAAGAAAAATCGCGGCAACAAAATCGTAGAAGAAAAATCACGGCAGAAAAATCGCGGCAACAAAATCGCGACAGACAAATCGCAGCAACAAAATCGCGGTAGGAAAATCGCAACAACATAATCATAGCTACAGACACATATCCTTAATAGATCCGCAACTACAAAAAAGTAAGAGGTATGTTCATGTGTTTGTCTTGAGTTGGATCTATGTGATTGGTTGAGGGTTTGTCTTGATAAGTTTGGTGAATGCCCACTTAGAGGTTTATCACTTGTTGTTGAGTAAGATCTACTCATGTAAATTGCTGGTGTATTTTTGGTTCATATTGACATATTTTTTGATGTATGGTTGAGGGTTGGTTGTGAGAGATTACACATAGAGGAAACATGTTGTATGAGATATGGTTTTGAGAGCTAGGGCATACCCCTTGAGTTGTTGTTGTTGTTTGTAATTGTTTCATAGATCAAATCTATTGAGGCATATAACTGGTACATGTGTTGGATGTATTTAGCACAAATCCTTGAGTATTTTGTTGATGTATATTATGGATCATGTGGCACATGCTTGAGGCATTTTGGTAGATACATAGTATTGATTATATTGGCATAAGTTGTGGTTGCATAACAATTAGGGTTCTACACATAATTGAGACATCTTGATAAGACACCTTGTTGATGGTACTTGTACATGTATGACATATATTCTTGATGCATACTTTAGACACATACATGAGGTACATGTTGTTGTGATATTGGAACACCTTGATGAGACATACCTTGATTTATCATTGATACATGGTTATTGTATGTTTGGTACATTAAGGCATTGTTGGAGATCTAGTTGGAGATCCTTGTGGTGATATTGGTTTATGGTTTGGATGATGTGGCATACATTTATTTTTATGATATGAGAAGCACATATTAGTGGTATTGAGTATATGGTTGAGAGTTGGCTTGAGATGACATATTGATGTTACAGGTTGTATGGTATATATTATTGGTACGGGTTTTTTACAGGTGTTGGTACAAATTGTATGGTACATGTTATTGGCACAGGTGTTGGTACAGGTTGTATGGTACAGGTTTGGTACATGTTATTGGCACAGGTGTTGGTACAAGTTGTTTGGTACATGTTACAGGTTGATAGTATTGTTATATCAGTTCAGTGACAGGGACAGTGACAGATTTAGTGGTAGTGAAAAGTTGTCTATAGTTACATTTCAGGGAGGTAGGACGGGGTAAGGATAGGTGGTTGGATCCACCTTTTGGTTGGAGCCAGAGAACCAGGGAGTTGGAGCTTCCTTCAAGTTGGATCCTGAGAATTAGGGGTTGGAGACTCCTTCTGGTTGGAGCCAAAGAATTAGGGAGTTGGAGCTTCCTTCAGGTTGGAGCCTGAGAAACTAGGAATTTGGAGCCTCCTTCCAGTTGGAGTTGGAGAATTGGAAGTTGGTGCTTCCTTGAATGCAATTATTAAAGACATATAAGAAAAGAATTGTGTGGTTTTCTCCCACATTGAGTTTCCACGTAGAATATTGGTGTACTGTGCATTGTGTGGATGTGTCTATTATTGTTTATTATGCACTGATGGATGTTAATTTTATATGATGTGATATCATACTAATGATGAACTGATGAACATTGTTGAATACGTTAAAGGAATATAAACTGTGGTTAAAAGTGTATAAATTGCTCATTATTGATTCACCCCCTCCCCTCTCAGTAATCCAACAACCAAAATATATATTATTTCACTTTATCAACAATGTTCAACAGTTTATCATCAATGTATCATCTATGATTCCATTCAATATATGTGTGTCTATGTGTGTGTGTGTGTGTATACATATATATCATAAGCATGTAATCATAAGCAACATCACATCCATAATATAGTACACCAATATTTACGTGGAAACCCAAATGGGATAAAACCATATAATGCTTTCTTATATATATCAAGAATTCATCCATAGGAAGCACCAACTTCCCAATTCTTTAGATGAAATTGGAAGGAGGCTACAACCCCCTATTCTCAAACTCCAACCTGAAGGAATCTACAACTCCCTAAATTCTTTGGCTCCAACCAGAAGGAGGCTACAACCCTCTGGGTTCTCCGACTCTAACCAGAAGGTGGCTACAACCACCCAGTTCTCAGGATCCAACCAGAAGGAAGTTCCAACTCCCTGATTCTTTGGATCCAACCGGAAGGAGGCTACAACTCCCTTTCCTTGCCCCGTCCTTTCTCCCTGAAATATAAGTGTAGACCAATTGTCACTACCACAATCACTGCCACTATCACTTCCACTGTATTTTCCACTGTCACTACCACTGTCACATCAACGTGTAACCTGTCAACCTGTCATTGTGTCCAACCTTTCACTATCAACCTATCCAACCTATCACTATCACCTATACTCAACCAGATCCTCTCACATGGATCATATACCAAGAACACATCTCAACTGGATGTCCAACATCACCAACACATGCCTCGACCAAGCATATACCAAACCATCAACGTGTACCATGCCAAGCTTCAACTGTGTACCACAACCTGTACCACAACAAGTGCATCTACCATGCACCAACACCTGTAACAAAATTTGCATCAACCATGCATCTCAACCTGTGTCATATGCCTCAACCATCAACCATGTATACCAAGTACCAATCATGAACAATACCATGTATCAACCATGTACATGCACATCAACACCATACCATGTGCCAACCATGCACATCGAACATGTACCATATCATGTATCATACCATGTGTCAATCATGCACATCAACCATGTACATCAACACCATACCATGTACCAATCCTGTACTATACCATGTAACAACCATGCACCATAACAAGTGTCTCAACCATATACCATATCACTCTCAATCATGCCATGTAACATAAGATAAGCCTCAATTATATGCCAATATCACAAATATGTTCCTCTAACAATGAACCATAACAACCATATACCAAGTACCAAGAGTATGTCTCAAGAATGTAACAATATCACCTCAACCATATGCAATCATGTACCATCAAGAGCCCCCAAGACATGCCTTAATAATGTGTCATGCCATCCAAGATACAATCCTTAAACAAATACATAAAATGCATTCCTTTACTCATGAAAACCTGAAGCATGCCATCTCATATCCTGTAGCAATTGTGTTGTACCATAAAACCTTGATGCAAATCAACCAACCATTCTTCTTCAAAGCTTTTCCTTAGGTCCGCGACCTATATTTCTGCAGCCTGCGAATGTACGTGACCTACCCTCCTGCATATCGTGTATGTATGCGGCATATCCTTATGCAACCGACGTATAACCTCAGAAAACTAGAGTTTCCATTTTTCTGCAACTCCGAAACTTTCTCTACTTCAGACCTTCGCAACTTCATAAAAATGTCATCACAAACTAGCCAAAAGATCACAATACTAGACCATAACAATCACAAGATAGATATTCAATTGTAAGTATGTGAGTATTTATGAGAGACTCCTTGAGGTGTATTTATACTAATTCTAGGTAACCTCTTTCCTTATTTTAGGGTTTTCCTGTTACAACCACTTTACCCTTCGACCAATAATTGTAACCAACTAGGCGCTTCTTTCCCATTCTTCGGGGCTTCCAACTTCAAAAGGTCATATCTCCCTAACTGTGAGGATCACGTGGCGTTCCACATATCACTGGAAATGGCATGATGATTACTATCCATCTATGATAGTATTACCTGCAATTTAACTATTCTTCATTTCCATAAACCTCATTCAACTTCGGGTCCCATAACCACACCTCTTGGGATAAATGTAGACTACATCAAATGTTTCCAACTAAATCACCATCAAATTTGATCATGCAAATTTCAATCAATTGTCCAACATCTATGGACCTCTCCAAGGGTTGACATAAATCTCTAAGGTTTGACATCAATCTCCAAGATCACTCTCCAAGGTCGACATCAATGACAACCAATTGTTCAAACCAACTTTCCAACAATCCACCCCTTTGGAATTGATGACAACACCAACATTGATGGAAACACTTAGACATGGAAACACTCATGCTCATGCTCCCCTTGTGGTCATCGCTCCTCATCAATGTTTCTATCTCTCCCCCTTTTACATCAATGGAAAAGGGTATCTCCCTTTGGGGTTTCTCCCCCTATATTCATGCCTCTGTTATTTCTCTTAATATTTGACCAAAGGTTAACTCCCCCTGTCGATATGTCTCCTCTTGATATTGTACCTATTTTAACCAATCATGGGAAAAATAATATCTCCCCATGTGGTTATGTCTCCCTATCTGTATGCTACTAATCTTCCTTTCTGGATCTCTCTCTCTGATGATTTTGCTTCCCTTGACTTTTTTGTAGGATGTAGATCAATGTAGGATACATGTATATGTTTCCTTTCCTTTCTTCCAGTGTTGTTTATTGTCCATTGGTGCTTCCTCTTCAATTTCACTGACATATACAAAAAGCATTCAAAATTTGATTTCTTTCATTTACTTGTCATGCTCACTTGACCATACTTTTCAACAATGTCCTTTTGATGATATAGATTATGTCGACGATTTCTCTTTCCCAATTTTGTTGTTCCTTTCACTACTTTCCTTTTTGTGACCAAATGATTCCAATTGTAAATATGTTGCTATGCATCTTCTCTGACCCATGCTTTTTGTACCTTCTAAGCATCTCATGAATCCCTCTCTGTCCATGTGACACACACTGTCCATAACTTTTCTACTCAATTGTCCACAATGTTGACCCATCTGTCACTGAACTATCCTGAAGGCTTCACCTGAATATACTACAACTTATCATCACATGTTCCTATTTATCTGACTAAAACAAATATGTCCATTGATCTGATCTATCTTCTCATCAAACTATGCATGTCTGAAATGCCATGTACCGAATATATCTCTGCTTGAATACATACGTGAAATAAAATCATAAAATTATTCTTGTGTAACTGTTGACTGATATATGTGTGGGAACACTACTTATCAACTGATCAATCTGTCATTATGTATTTCTTCTATTTGACTACTCTGAATCTGTCTCTGTAAATACTTCAGCCTGCTCTAAGTATGGTTCTCTGATCTGTAGTAGCTACTGCACTAACTCCCCTTGTTTAATATTCATATTCACTAGGAGTCTCCAAGCCTGATGGCTCAGAAAAATACCCGCTCTAATGTGGTTTAATCTTCTTCCTCATCTGTAGACTCATCATCTTTCTGAACTCTGACTTATTTCTTTCTACTTGTGGATTGATCTTGCACTACAATTCCTGAAAGTACAATCTCTTGGGCATGTTTTTTATTCACTTTCTCTTCTTCTTTTTCTCATACTACTAAAAGACTTACGATCTCTGGGACCTGTTCTTTATTTACCTGTTATTCTTGTTTCCTTTTCTATAATTTCTTATATCTGATATTATTGTTCTCTTTCATGGAAGTATCTATCATGCTTCTACAATCACGAGTTGTGTGTCCATAGTTATGGAATTTGTAACATTCAATGTTATGTGGGGCCACATAATCCTTTCTTTCTTGAACATTTCTTCCATAATCCCAAAAATCAACAACCTTATGTCCAAAGTTAGCATATTAAAAACAATGACCATAAAATAAATTTACATACCTTGGAGTGAATGATCTTCTTTGTTGTGTAGTCCTTCTGAATTCTTTCCTTGGATGATCATGATCTGCTCTTCTATGGATCACTTCATTATGGTTGAAACTTCTTTGTTGCATGAATGTGGAAGGTCTTGTTGAATATGCATCTCTATTATACTCATTCTTATTTGATTCTTGTTGACCATGATTCCTTCCTTTGAGTACTTCTGCATAAATCTTACTCTTTTCTGGAAACCTTGAATAATTCTCTTCATTCTCTATTGTTGATGTGGATGTTTTTGTCTCTTCAATATTCTTGATGGGCTTGATGATTTTAATTCTCAATGTGACAACTTCTTCTTCAAGATTTTCAACCTCTTATTCTTTCTTCATCATCTGAATATTCATGACTTCTTCTGTTCGCTTTGCTTCTTCAATTTGGATCTTCAAGGAGATGATTTCCTTTTCAAGTATTCTTTCTTCTTGACAAAATTTTGCTTCAAGTTGATTTAAGTCATCAGTTCTTTCCTTAAGATGGTCTGTCAAAATATTCTCTCTCTTTTCTACTTTATTTCTTTCGATTTCTAAAAACTGGTTCTCTTTCATTGCTTCCTTTCTTAGTGCTTCTATTTCGTCTTTCAAACACTACTTCTCTTCCATCTAACTTTTGAATGCTTCTTCGATATTTTTAGCTTATTCTAGCTGATCTTTTAGTTTCACGATGACCTGTTGGGTTTCTTCTTAACTTTCTTTATAATTCTTCTTGACTAATTGTTCCTCAAGCGACTAGTTCTTCTTCCTTCCTTTTGTTAGTTCATCTAGAGCACTGATTAATTTTTTTTCGAGATCCTTTTATTTTTCATTCTTCAAATAGGGACATTCAATTTCAAGATGTTTGCACTCTTCACAAGTAAATCAAAAGAACTCACTTTTGTTGATTTAACACTCTTATTTTTCTGAATTTGTCTGACATGATGAGCATATTGTTGATATTGAGAGGGGGGTGAATCAGTATCAAGTACAATTTAAAAACCTTTTTCAACTTATACTTAAACCATTCAATTATATCCAATGAGCAATGAACAATAGTATAAG
>SNQJ01S0123265.1:13605-27191 GCA_010110895.2 Picea sitchensis | reverse complement strand
AGATGCCATGTCAATGTGCAAACAACATTTCCAGGGGAGTTTGAAGCAGACATGCTACAGATGAAGAAGATTGGGAAAGACAACAACAAACTTTGGAAAATAGCCAGATGATAAATTGTAAAGGCTGAATGACTCCATGCCCAATACTAAAGGCACATGGCCTGCCAGGTTCTTGGAGACCTCGCAGGGAGGTCTCCATCCCAGTTGGAGCCAGATGTTAGTGATAAAAAATACACTGACATTTTTTAAAGAATGATGCCTAATCTTGTAGGGGAAATTTGCCTAGCTTCCCGAGCTCCAAATGCAGATTTGAAAGCACCATTGGAAATCTTAGTATTTTTAGATGTCGATCGACTATTCAAGCATGTAAAACGGACTCTCCATGACTGAGAAATTTGATTTTAAAAAAATCTGCGCTTTCACCAGCTAACTCATCTTGAATTTTTCTAGTTAGCTGGTGAAAACTCTACTTTTCACCAACTAAGGAGCGGATTTTCGGGTAAATTAGCTGGTGAAAGCCTGTCACGGCCAAAATAACTAAATTTTTGCCTGGATCGGGATTTTTTGAGTTTGAATGGTTGGACACCACTTCAAATGGACAGGTGTTGAATTATCAAGTTTGATTCAAAGGCTAATTTTGAGGGATAAGGTCAAAAAGAGGTTTTTCAACTACATTTGGCATCTTTTTCAAAGGCAGAAAATCAGGGTTTTTGCACACTTCACCAAATTCGAATTTTATCTTTGGAGGACCAAATCAAACAACATTGGGAGGCTAAAACTGCACTTCATCAGAAATCTACTACTCTTAGAGATCATTAGATAGGACCTTTTCCTATTTTGTTTTGATTTTCCATTTTTAGTATTCTAGATCCATTTTTATAGGATCTCATCCTACACTTGTTGTATTTGTTTTGATTTGACTATTTTTAGTAAATCTGATCCATCTTTCAAGGATCTAGATTTCATCTTGTAAGGCTATAAAGCAAAAGACATTTGGAGCATTATGGGTGCAATCTAGGAGACATTTTTTGGCTATTGTATTATACTCTTTATTCATAATAGAATCACAATCCTCTTTTGTTTTCAATGATAGATTTTCTCATATTTTCATCATTCTATACTTTATTTCAGTTTAGCTCAGCTTCTAAGAACTGTTATCTTCTTATTAAGATCGTGAACTTGAACTAAAGGTTTTCTTTCTATCTTGTATGCCCCTACAAATTGTTGTATTTGGTTATCTAGACTAGTATTCTTCATCTCCTATTCAAAGTTTGTTGTCTGATCATTGAGTTCTAAAAGCATTGTCTTATTCAAATGTATGAATTTGTCCTTTTCATTAGCTATTGAGTTATCCTATTGTTCCAAGCATACACAATCTACCATATTCTTAAGTTACCAAGCATTCTTAGCCTACAACCCTAAGGAGTTTCTTGGAGTGATAACAGTATGAATCCCTCAACCGTGGGTTTATGCACATAATGACAGATCTCTGTGGCTTAAAGATGCCAAAATACGTCTCTACCCTGGAAAAAAAATCCCACAATTTCTGCCAAGGAAAGTGCTATGATACCACTTGTAATATACCAGATATAAAAAGTATGCAGAACATAAATAAAATGCTAGAAATGGTAGAATAACAGTAATATAACCAACATAATCTCCACAATAACACATAAATGATATAAGAATAACAACATAAATAACACTTTGATTCATAAAGCAATGTTCATGGGCCTCTTCGAGGGGGCAACTTCCAGTCGAGAAATGCTCTGTTACAATAATCTCCAAGATAGGGTTTTCATACCCTTGACCCTTATTTATACTAAATATGCCTATCAAGAGAAGCATCTAGAGGAAGATCCTTCTAGAAGTGGAAGATTCTATTAAGTCTTCTTACATCTGCCTTATTCTATTTTATTGAAAGGCCTTATTAATATTGACCTTTATTACATCCGAATATATTGATCTACCTATGTGCGGTTTAGGACCCTAACAGTGGACAAGTGGTTAGCAGTGGGTTAGCTCTAAAATAAGGAAAGTGGGTTAAGATGGTTAGAATGTAACCCCTTGAGGAAGCTGCATGAAAGTATAAATAAGAGGCAAGGGTCTCTCATTTTTAATCACACTTGAGCATATTGAATATCTACAAGTGTCTGAGTTAACCAAAGGATAGCTAAGCTGAATTGCATAGGGAAGGTGAAGTAAAGAAGGCCAAAATTCAAGGGAGGATAAATTCTTTTGATGATGCTTTCTAAGGTATGTTTTTTTTTTTTTAAATAAAAAAGGGGGAGCCTGCTATAATATATTATCAAAAAACTGTATCAGAATGTACATGGTCAAGAGTCTGAGTCACCCAAAATGCTGCCGGAAACCGGAAACCAGCATAGGTACATAGCAAAAACAACTATAAACTAGTGGCACCCGTCCTGCCCGGAGGAAACCAGGACAGGTGCCTAAAGTCTAAGAGAACATAAAACAGTAGCATAAAACTAAAGATCCATAGAACATGAAAAACCTAGGTGATATGTGACCTGTCGCCTTCATTTGTCTTCCACGTGGAGCCGGCCGGGATGGCGAAAGACTGCGCACAGAGGGGACATTTTCGCCGTGCTGGAGCGCCAGAGTAAGCATCGAGAAGCATGTCGAGGAGTTGGCCCATGATGATGGCACGATGCTCCAGGTCAAACATATGGCCTCAGAGATCAAACACCAAGGACAGGTGCTCCTCACGGAGGAGAAATCCATGCAGATCACCACCTTCATCATCGGGCGTTCTTCGCTTCGCGTCATCCTGCCCTCCACTCCATCCTTCCTTTCCCTTCACACATCCGACATCAAACACAGCTTCCAGTTCCTGCCAAGGAACCTCTTCCACAATGCAGCCAGGAAAATTGGCGTCCAAACCTAGATTTTGTTTGCATTCCCCACTACCAGACCTCACTATGTTGCATGGCACCTCCATTGTCGTCAGGTCCTCCAAATTCGGGTCCTCCTCTACAATGCAAGCCGTGTACAATTCCTCAGTGTCGCCCTCCAACTTGACGGTGTCCATACTGCTGCGTCCAATTCCCTTTTCGACGATGGTGGACAGCAGAGCCTTCTCCTCAGCTCGAGCCTTCTTTGTCAACAGTGAAGTAGCCATGACCAGAGCACGTTCGAGGTGCTCTTTGCGCTGTCGCTGCGCCTTGCGGGCGTACCAAGTAGAGCCACGACAAGGCGTTCCTCGTTTCCTAGTCATGTTGCAGAGCGCTCTCCAGGAAACACACACAGGCTGGGACGAGGGCAGAAGCCAATTGAGAGAACAGGCAGAAGGACTCGCATCAATGCTCCATGAAAGGATGGTGAACCAGGGCGCAAGGAGCGCGAAACTACACCGGAACCTCCAAACGCGGAGCAGAGCCGAGACCAGAGCAAGAGAAAATGAATAATCAGACTGCGATTACCCATGACTGCCTTTAACATCATACTTGCCGAGCTCGTAAATGTTCGCTCGAGGGAGGAGTCCTCCCATCGCAGAGCTGCTGTTATGGTTGTCCTGCATCCTTAATGTGGGTGCTATGGTGACGACCTCCAGCATTTAATCCCCGGCTGAGTGCAAAGCCAGTTGGCACGCCTTCGCCACTTGTCACCCCATACGGGACCTGAAAGTATCTGCTAGCAAGGTCTCTGCACTGGTGAGAGAGTTCAATCTCTCCAGATATGTTGGCTTGCCAGTAGATGAGATCAGCCTTGGCATCAATTCCTTTGTTTGCTAGGTGATCCACAACCTTGTTAGCTTCATGCCTCACATGAGAGGGGATGAGGATAAGATTGGGGTTGATGAGATCCTTGAATTCTTCCAAGAGACCCAAAAGCCTCCAGCTGGGCGAGGTCCTCCAGGGAGGCTGTCCATTAAGGATTCGAGTTGCAAGTTGAATTATTACTTGTGAGTCTCCTTCAATAATTAGCCGTAAATACTATTATTGCACTGCCGTTTGGAGGCCTTTTACCAGGCTTGAGAGTTCCACAACATTATTTGTGTTTTCACCCAGAAAACCTACAATCAGATGGGTGATCTTGCCCAGGTGGTTCCTAAGGACGACCCCGAAATCGGCCAGCCCAAGGTTACCCCTAGAGGCCCCATCGAAGTTAAGCTTGAGGAATCCAGGGGGGGTGGAGACCAAGCCGTTGGGCTGATGGCTTGCCTGTTTTTGGTTTTCCCCTGAGTTTGCATATTTAGAGGCAAGTTCCATCCTTTGAGGATGATTTTCTCCTCGGGTTTACACTACGTGTCTTCTTGGAGCCAGGAAGAACTGAGAACTGTTTCCCGAATAAACCTTGTCACCCTGTCCCACATGGTAAAGGGGGGGGATGGATTAGAATGGAAGGTTCTTTTATTTATTTCTTTCCATATTGCCCATAGGGTGAATCCCAGGAGCAGCTGCCATATGCGTTGGAGAATCGGGTTGTGGAAGGAGACAACATCCCAATTAACAAGGGTTTCCCGAATGCTGTTGCGGTTTCTTTGGGAGCGTCGCATGGCTTGTGCTCCCTAGTCCCAAATCTGCTGACTGTAATGACAAGTGTTGAGGAGGTGTTCCATGGTTTCCTCACTTTGCAGACAAAGAGTGCATCTAGAGGGTCCTGTGAAACCTTTTTTCAGGAGGTTGTCCCAGGTGAGGATGCGGTTTTGGGCCGTGAGTCAAAGAAAGAACGAAATTTTGGGCCAGATAAAAGGCTGCCAAACCTTGCTCCAAGTTGAATCAAGGGCTTGGCCTGGGAGATTTCCTTGCAGGTGATATGCTTCCTTGACCGAGAAAATACCTGATGTGGTGTGGCCCCAGCGGAGAATGTCCGATCCTTCTCTGGTTGGGATTTTGCTGGATTGCAGGCACTCCTGCCATGGTTTGAGATCAAGATTCTCCCTGATTTACAGGTCTGTTGTGTTGGTTTTCCATTGTCTCCAGGGCTATCTTTCTTGAGTTGGAAGCCAGAAATCCTTAACATTTTTGAAAATGATTTGCTGTAGCCTAAGTTTGAGAGGGTGGAGGCTTTCCATATCATCGAGAGGGGGTAGTTGTTGCCATGAGTCCTGCCAAAATAGTGCGCTTTCACCGTTTCTTACCTCCCAAAAGGCATGCTGCTGAACTAGGGGGTGGTCTAGCCATGCTGTGTTCCAAATGTTAGATCCTGGCATCTGTTCATTGAATCTGATTAGCTGATTGTATTGCGTGTTTGGGGTGTACTTTTGTTTCCAAATCCGTGCCCAAAGCTCTTGCAGATGTTGCAGCCATCTCCACCACATTTTGGCCCCCATGATTTTGTTCATCTTCCCCGGGTCCCGGATGCCCAACCCTCTGAACTTCTTGGGTTTGCAGAGCTTCTCCCATCCAACTAGAGCCCATTTCTTATTGCTATGGTGTCCCTTCCACAAGAAATTGCGTTGGAGACTCCTGATGGCTTTGATGACTAAAACAGGTGCGGCCAAGGCGGTAAAGAGATACGTGGGTAGAGCTTGCAGGACTGATTTGAGCAGGACCAATCTGGCAGCAATATTTAAAGGTCTGAAAGTCCAGTTGCTCAATCGGTTAGCTATGGATAAGAGCAGACTGTCCCAAGAGATAGACTTTGCTGACTCTCCGGAAAGAGGGATACCTCGGTAGGTGGAGGGAAGGGTGCTTCTGGCGATGCCTAGAAATCTTGAGAGATGGACCTGAACCGGGACTGGCGTATTGAAAAAGAAGAGCTTTGACTTATTTAGATTGAGAAGCATACCTGAGGCGTCCGAGAAGTCCGAGAGGATTGAGTTAAGCTTGGTTGCATCTCTGACCGTGGGAGTAATCATAAGGAGAGTGTCATCGACAAACTGGCTGTGCGAGGGCACCGGATGGAGGTCATGGAGTGGCAGCCCGGAGAGAGATCCATCAGAGACTGCTGCTTTGAGGTAGCGGCCGAGGCCTTATGCCATGATAACAAAGACAAAGGGGGAAAGGGGATCGCCCTGTCTGATGCCTCTAGTAGAGTGAAAAGGTCGTGAGGGAGTGCCATTAACAAGAATGGAGAAGAAGGGAGAGGAGGTAAATGCTAGAATCCAGTCAACCCAACTGTTAGAGAAGCCAAAGGATTCCAAAACCGAACGCATGTATTGCCAGCTTAATCTGTCAAAAGCTTTTGATAGATCAAGCTTGATAAGCATACCTGGTGTGTTGCTCATTTTTAAGGAGTGAACAACCTCATTGGCCATAATGATGCTATCCATGATTTGCCTTCCCTCTACATAGCCTGACTGCTCATTTGAGATGATGAACGGTAGGATTGGCTTGAGTCGGTTGGCAATGACTTTTGTGATTATTTTAAAAATGACATTGAAAAGAGAGATAGGTCTGAACTATTTCGGGTGTGTGACCCATTCCTCCTTGGGGATGAGAGTAATGAAGGTTGCATTTAGAGCAGCGAGAACCTGCCCAAATGTTCTTGATTCTTCTACAGCCCGCCAGACATCTTCCTTGACCATATCCCAGCAGTGATGGAAGAAGTCCGTAGTGAATCCATCCAGGCCTGGTGCTTTACCTGAGGGCATGTTCTTTACTGCAGATTCCACCTCAGTCTGAGTAATAGGCCTTAGCAATGCCCTGTTCTGATCAGAGTTAATTAGCCTGGGAATGTGGCGGGTGACTTTTTGGATTGCCTCCTCCCTATTTGTGTTAGTCTCTGTGAGGAGATCTTGATAGAAGGAATTAAGAGCTTCTGCTATTTGATCATGATCCCTTATTGGGGTTCCGTGGTCATCCTCCAGTTGCGTAATACGATTAATGTGCCTTCGGTGCATCATTTCTTTATGGAAGAATTTTGTATTACGCTCCCCTTCTTTGAGCCACTGAACCCTGGATTTTTGCCTCCATAAGATCTCCTCTTGTTCCCCGCAGATCTCTAGGTCCTCCATGAGTTTTTCCTCTTCCCGCACCAGACTTTGAGTTCTGCTCCCTTTGATAAAGATGCGCTGAAGTTCCTCTAGTTGATTCTCTATTTCCCTTTTCCTAAGGAAAATATCTCCAAAGGTGGTTTTGTTCCATTTTTTTAAAAATATCTTAAAGTTCTTAAGGCATTGCTGGAACTTGTACATGTGAGTGCCATGATCTATTTCATCTTGGTCCCACCAGGTTTGCACTAGTTGTTGGAAATTTGGGTGAGTAAGCCAAAATTTTTCGAATCGAAAGGGCTTGGGCCTAGGGGGGAGCCCCGGATTCAAACAGAATTCTATGGGCCAGTTGTTCGACCCTGATTTTGGCATGATATTTGCTTCCATTGCCTGGTCGCTTTCAAGGAGAGCATCGGTCACTAGAAAGCGATCCAGCCGGCAAGCCACATGCTGGTGTCCTGTTCTTCTGTTGGACCAAGTAAATATTCCATTCCGAGTTTCCATATCTACCAAATTTAGTTTCTCTATTAGGGTTTTAAACCTCCCACTATCTTGCTCCAGCCGCTTTAGCCCTCCACTTTTTCCCTCCATCGTTAAAATCATATTGAAGTCGCCCCCTACTATCCAGTGCGGTGTGCATATAAGGGTTTGGACATGCCGAAGGGATAGTAAGAATTTTTCCTTATCTTGGATGGATTGTGGGCCATAAACATTTGTGATAGCCCCTTCCTTGGAAGAGGCACAAAATTTAAAATAAGCAGTTAGGGTGTACCGAGTCGAGAAGGGATGGAGCAAGGTGACTGTTTGCGGATTCCAGAGAATTGCCAGTCCTCCTGCCGCACCCACTGAGTCCAGATAGAGGAATTCCCCTCCCCTCCAGCTGCTTCAGAGAATGTTTTTCGCCTCCTGTCCTRCACATTTGGTCTCCTGCAAAAGTAGAATATCTGGATTTTCTGTCTTTATACAATCTCGGAGGATCCGTTGTTTGGATCTTCCATTAAGGCCTCTTATGTTCCAGGATATTGTATTCATCATGTAGAAGATGGGGGGGGTGGAGGTAGCCCTCCGGGAGCCACTGTATCTGGACGGAATTGATCATTAGGTGCCCTGCTTCCTTAATAAGCTGTTGTGCTAGTTTGCGCCCTCGCCTCTTGTTTTCCTTGGAGGGTTTTTTACTTTCGAGGCTGGGATCGGCCATGATGCCCAGCCTGGCCGTGGATCCCGCCGTGGAGTTGGTGAATACTTTGTGCACTTTCCGTAGCTGTTCTACTGAGATATGTTACAAATCTTTCTGATTAAGGGCTTCCTCCAGTTTTTCTAGGTCTATTTCTTCTAATTATGTTTCATCCATCAGCATGTTGGTATCTTCGTCCCTGCTAGACTGTGTTACCTGAGTTGTTTCTTTTGGACTGACGCTATGTGGTTCTTCAGGGCTCTTTCCTTTCTCTTGCATGGATGCTTGAAGGGGGTTCTGAGACACCTTTTCTTGCGGTACTTGATTTAGAGCCTCAAAGGAATTCTTGGAGGGGTTCTTTGAGGTCGAACTCTAGTTCTATTTTTTAGAGGGGTTTTTTCGCCTTCCGGCAACATTGGTAAAGCCATCCTTCTGCTTAGGTTCAGAGGATTTAAGGGCTGAGGCATTCAGGGGGCAATCTCTAAACAAATGGCCATGCTCATGGCATTTTCTGCATCGAAAGGGTATATGCTCATAGTCAAGTGTTTGGTTCTAGTCCTCATCCTGGTATTCCAGTGTAATGGAACCCGACAGGGGTTTTGATATGTCCATGTAGATGCAGATGCGGGCATAAGATGTGTATTTTCTTATTTTGGTAGCCTCTGAGGATTTTACATATTGTCTGACCGTGTTCCCTATACCCATTAGTATTTCTTCCAGCCAGAATTCCTGGGGTAATGAGTACAACCGGATCCATACCGGGGCCCATGAGAAATCCTCTAGTTCTGGGCTGAATCTGTCCGTCCAGAATCTCATAAATAAACCCATTGRGTTATAGAAGTATGGTCCATTATCAAATATTCTATCCTTGTCCTCGAGGTTATACAAGATGATTGTGAAAAAACCCTTGGAACTGAGTTGTACCTCATAGTCTCCCTTGGGGTTCCACCAGTCCTTAATCCACCTGGAGAGGTCTCTTTCAGTCAGCCAGAGGCCCAGGAATTTACCTATTAGTGCGTGGTCCATCATAAATTGGGTATGTTCCCCCACCCTAGTCGATTTAATACGGTAAAGTGGCGGTTTTTCCATTTGAGGAATACACTTACCTGGCAGCCAGTTTTTGGATGTTTGTGGGCGGGATGTGCTGGACTCGCTTTCCATTTCTTTGTTGGAGCTTTGCTCCTGGGAAAATAGTTGTTCCCTGAGATGCTCCAGTGGTTCAAATGCCAACCGCTTGGCCCGAAGTCCGGATCTATCATTGGCAGCTATGTCGCTGTACGAGGGGGGTTTCCCCCCCCCGTCCGTGCTCATTGCTGGAGGTGCAGAAGTCACGTGAGGGTCTGAACTATAGAGAAGAAAGGAGGGAGTCAGGACCAGAGCACCAGAATGCGCATCAGGCGGTCACGGGGTGATGTTGCAGTCGAGCATTAGGGTTTGCATCAGAGCGTTCATGTTATTTACAGGTAATCTCACCATTTTCGCAATAACGTTTTTTTCTAGAATGATTCCGACTGTGAAATTGGGAGGTCGTTCAAGAAACATATCGAAGTAGTTGTGATAAAAAAATTCGGCTTGTGTGTCGTTGTATTTTTGGAGTAACACTTCATGGAAAATAGGGTTTTTGGCTAGTTCTGAACCTAGTCTAAAACAAGTGTTTCAGGTAAAACCGTCATAAATTCTTCAAAACAAATCCAAATTTAGCAAGAACAAATGTATTGGTTAGAGTAAATTCTATAGTATTTGGTGTACCATTTTCAAATCCATACAACAAACATGCGGGGAACGCTCTACAAGTTCACTCTATAGAATAAGCCAGAATTCATCAATGTATGTCATTTTTTCTATAAATCCTTTTCTGAGAGGTTCCAAGTAGTGAAACCTGGAGGAATTGCATAAAACACATTGAAGAACATTGTGTACTATTTTCACATCTTTATTCATTACAAGTACATAGTTATGATTATTTAAAGTTAGGGTTGTTGACTAATCCAAAACTAGTCATATGAGACTAGAGTAAAATTTGATGAAAATGCTAGTATCTTGTTAAGGAAGGTTTGTAGGTATGTGATCATATACACTAGTTCTGTTACACAGTTAAAAATCAGATTTGATGATGAAATTGGTGAGGGCTTTTGGTTGAGGTGCATGTTGGGTACATGGTTGAGACAAGTAGTTGATGAGTTGGCACATACATGAGGTGTATAGTTGATGATATTGGTACATATTGATAAGTCATAGTTTATGTACATTTGATGCATGATTAGTACATATTTGGTGCATGGTTGATGCACTTGTTGATGGTACAAGTTGTTATCCAGGTTTGGTGCATGGTTGATGTACTTGTTTATGGTACACGTTGTTGCACAGGTTTGGTGCATTGTTGATGCACTTGTTTATGGTACATGTTGAGGTACAGGTTGATGCATGGTACATGTTGGCACATACTATTGCTATAGGTTGTTTACAGGTTATTGGTACAGGTTGTTATAGGTCGTTTGGTGTAGGTTGATTGGTACAGGTTTACAACAGTATATCTCACAGTGATAGTGTGACAGTGGTTCCATCATTCTACTTATATTTCAGGGTGGTTGGATGGGGCAAGGACAGGTGGTTGTAGCCAACTTCCGGTTGTATTTAGAGAACATAGGGTGTTGTATCCTCCTTCTGGTTGTAGAAAGATAATTGGGGAGTTGGAGCTTCCCTTAGGTTGTATCCTGCAAAACTAGGTGTTACCCATAATTTTGGTCATCATGATGATGTATTTATGATGGTGTACTCAGGCTCTTCATTAGAACTTTCTCCTGAGAAAAGTTACCTTCATCTCTTTCCAGAAATCACATTTTTGAAGACTGTTCGCAGGCTGCTAGTATATTTGCCTGCGAGAATGCATGATTCTCGCAGGTTGCCTTAAGCCAGGGTGMGAGAAGTTCACACTGTGTTGAACTACTAGGGTGCGAACTCTTTATAAAGCAAGGAAAACGATGAATTCTCAATGCTTCTAGAAGGGAATCTTCTAGAAGGATGAGATGGAATTCGAATGGTTATCCTAGTACTGGATTCCCTGATATTTTGGGATCATTCTTATCCAATTAACCAATTCATTCTCTCCTATATATTGAGTGAATTCTCATGGAAAAGGTTAAGCAAGCAAGGTTAAGCAAGATTTATTGGAGAATTGGTGAAAGAATTGTGTGAAGGACTACTACTACAGCAACTACGAAAGCCCAACAAGTTTATCAAAGGTGGTTGATCTTCTTCATGCAAGTGAGAAAGTGTGTGTGTCGGAGCCAAGGGCCATCGAAAGGAAGTTTGCAACATCAAGGCTCAGGTTGTAATCTTTATTTTCCATCAATATGATACAGTAATATGTATCTTTCTCATAAAGCTATTTCCACTTTATTGTATAACTCCTTGATCATATACATAGATTGATTGTTGAATAGATTGTTCTTTCTTCACTTCAGTTGGTTTGTATTGTTTTGGTCTTGAATGTACGAGAGCACTGGAGAAAAGCAGGAGAAACAAAGACCAAAGGAAGTGATAATAAGGTATGTTCTTTGTTCTCGCCTCCTATTTAATTCAATGGTTAGAATATAGGGAAAGAGTCATGTTCTGTCTTGTTTTTTTCTAGATCCAAGTGGATCTAGGGAGATCGGTTTGTGTCCGCACTTACGGATTTATCCAATAACAAAATTGGCGACTCCACTGGGGAACATCCCATTTTCTTTGTGGATTTTGGTATTTTTCTGTGGCCATTTTCTCTTGTTTCACTTTTCTCCTTTCCTATCAATCTCTGAGTCTTCAGGATATCCTAATAGATCCTATGGGTCTAGAGGCCTTTTCAATTTTTGTTTCATTTTCCAAAAAAATGACTAGTTTCAGATGTTCTCGCACTGCACTTCACTGTAGCATGTGAGAATCCATAGAGTTCACACTCTGGCTTTAGGTTTTAGTGCGAGGGTCTCACACCCTGCTCAAGGGTCATCTGTGAGAATGCCTAATTCTCGCACTCTGTAGTATTTCCAGCGTGTGAACTCTTTTTTTCAAAATTTTGGATTTGAGTTGTGGCATCTTCAACTGCCCAGATCAGTCTAGGTGCCTCATAAGAGTTTCTTGGCCCATTGATTGATGTCTTTCTTGTCTTCATTTGCATGCATGAACAATATTAGGATTGCAAGGCTTTTCTTGTCATTTTCTGTCTTGACTTTCATTTCTTGACTTTTCTTGGCAAAACCATGTTGGAAGATTGATTGTTGTCATTGATGTCAACCCTAGTCATGGGTTTTGGACCGCAAGATTGATAAAGGTATTTGGACATGAAGGAAAATGCAAATGCATATACAACACCCATGAATGGATAGTATACATCATGTTGTTAACATGGTGAACCTTTTTTCAAAATTTGATTTGAGTTGTGGCATCTTCAATTTCCCAGATCAGTCTAGGTGCCTCATAAGAGTTTTTGGACCATTGATTGATGTTCTTATTGTATTCATTTGCATGCATGAACAATATTAGGATTGCAAGGCTTTTCTTATCATTTTCTGCCTTGACTTTCATTTTTTTGACTTTTCTTGGCAAAAC
The DNA here is from genome assembly GCA_010110895.2 of Picea sitchensis. NCBI lineage: Eukaryota > Viridiplantae > Streptophyta > Pinopsida > Pinales > Pinaceae > Picea > Picea sitchensis. Next base: position 14,535 of record SNQJ01S0123265.1, on the reverse strand, counting down.
CATGTTGGAAGATTGATTGTTGTCATCGATGTCAACCCTAGCCATTAGGTTTTGGACCCAAGATTGATAAAGGTATTTGGACATGTAGCTAAAATGCAAATGCATTATACAACACCCATGAATGGATAGTATACATCATGTTGTTCGTGGTATGTGGTATGTCACATGGATCCTCATGGTTGAGGAGAAATGAATTTTTGAAGATGACAAAGTGAATTGAAAAGGAAGTACATGTAGGACTCAAATAATTAAAGAAAATAATTACAAAATAAGAAAGTGTCGTCGGCCCTAATGTTAAAAGAAGTGACATAAATGGTATAACAAATATCATTATACATGCATTTGAATACAATTCGAATTTCAGAGGGAAGAAGAAGTAAAAGAAGGCCGGATTTCAAGGGAGGATGAAGTCTTTTGGTGATGTGTTCTAAGGTATGTTATTTTCAGGTCATCTTACCATTTTTTCTATAAATTTTTTTCTAGAACGATTGAGATGGTGAAATCGCTATGGTATTGAGAATACATATTAAGGTACCTTTGGTAAAAAGTTCAGCTCTTTATTCGATATACTTATGGAGATACACTCTGTGTAATATAGGGTTTGTGACCAGTCCTGAAACTAGTCAATAAACAAGTGTTCTTGGTAAAACAGTCATAACTTTTTCATACAGAATCCAAATGAAGTGGGACCACTTCCATTGGAAAGAGTATGGACTTTAGTTTTTTGTGTTCGAGTTTCAGAATCCGATGTTAAATAGTGAGCGCGGGGAATGCTGTACAAGTTGGTTCTTCTGAATAGACCAGAATTGAATAAAGTCTACCATTCTTTCTATAACCTCTTTTTGGGGAGGATTCAAGGAGTGAAAATTAGAGGAGTTTCAGAGAATACATTGAGTAACATTATCTACAGGATCAGAGTACTCCAAGAAT
>SNQJ01S0123265.1:0-13595 GCA_010110895.2 Picea sitchensis | reverse complement strand
TGGTGTATTGTGGTGTATTGGTGTAACTCTTATACTATTGTTCATTTCTCATTGGATATAATTGAATGGTTTAAGTATAAGTTGAAAAAGGTTTTTAAATTGTACTTGATACTGATTCACCCCCCTCTCAGTATCAACAAACCATTCTCTCTGACTTCAGAATCTAAGTGTGTTTGATTAGTTAAGAACCAGTGATTGGTTGAAAGTTGAGTTTTCTTGGTCTTTTCTCATTTGCTTATTGTTTGAAAGGTCACTTTTCTTATGCAATTGAAAATACTAGTTTGGGTTTCTTTGTTTTAAGAAAGTTCGTTATTTCTTTTAGTGAAATTTTTGAAACAAAAAAATTTAATTTCTTGCTTTATATTAGATTGGGGGCATCCTTGCATTTCAAGTAGAGAAATTGCATGATTCTTGACATTTTTTGATCTTAAATTATGAAAAAATTTCCCCCTCATGGCCGGGGGGGGGGCCATGAATCATGCATTGGTGTTCAGTACCTTTGTCTCATTTCTTGAGAATCTTTATATTGAGGAATTTAATGAATTTTGGGACATCGTGGATATGGGAATGATAAATGTTTTCTCCTTCTCGTAACATGGCTTTCATCAAAATGAAAAGATTGCATATTTATATATTTGCATAATTTTCGAGTCGGTCAAAACACCATATTGTCCACGCCATTTTCCTCTTGAGTAACAACAACCATAAAATAAAGTGCTTATAAAAATTGATTAGACATTTTTATCTTTTCTGGTAGAAAACCTACATTAAATTAGTTGTAGGGCTTTGGAACAGGTGTGAAAGATAACTTTCCAAAGTTGCAAACAAATATAGAATCTTGAGTTAGGGAGTGTTAAATTCCATTTGCAACATCTTGTCCTGGGAAGCCCTTCTCACACAAGGGTCAAGCACGAGGTCACATTGATATTGGCAGAGTTACTCACCCTGCTTTGTTGGTATCAGTGTAGAGATTGCACGTATTACGGGGATCACTCGAAGGTATACCCACAATGATGAGTGGAAGCCTTTTGAGTTGATTTCGGGTTAGATACCTTGCCCTTAATGATGAGTGGAAGCCTTTGAGCTGATTTCAGGCTAGATAATTCCTTGACTTTGGCAAGTGATTGGACTCATTTAATGGACTGTCGACTATTTCCCCAGGCATCACTGTAGTGATCGGTAACCTTAGTGGCCTATCTCTTTAGGGTATTTACATAAGGTGACTGTGGAGGGGCAAGTCTTCATGGTACCTAGAATCGACGTTGGCCAAACTCACTCGGGCTCCTTGGAGGGTATACCCACGATTATGTGTGGGAGCTTGCACCAGGGTGTAAGTCTATTAAGCAGGTCGTCAACGTAACTTTTCCACCCGCTCTATCTCAACCCCTTCTTACATTGTTCCTGCGACGTTGGATTTCATCACCAACTAGTGCGTTCATTGTGAGAAGGTTTTGTTTGTTTGCTTGCTTCCTACATTTTTAGCGTGTGCTGTTTGTTTTCCCTAGCAGACTCTAGGTTGGATTTTTTTTAATGGAGTCAGTTCCTGGAATGACCAATGAAGGAACCCCTGCTCCAGGGGAACCTTTTGTTTTTGCTTCTTATGGAAACATTGGTCCTCCTCATATCACTACTTTGAGCCTTCTAGGTCTCACAATTGGATTGCCGGTGTGGTTGTTTTCCACTCAGGTAATCCCAAATGCAGTAAGCTCTTCAATTGTAAGAACTCCCCCCCAAGAACATCAAACTCATGTTGATCCTTCACCGTCTTCATTAGTACAGTCTTCTTCGCCTTCTTCACTTGCAAGGTCGCCTTCCATTCCATATTCTTCGTCAAGCGAAAGTTCTGAAGCTAGTAACTCGATGAATAAGAAGAAGAAGAAAAGGAAGAATAAGAAGAAGAAAGATAAGCGAGGGTCAAAACCTCCAACCACTGTCAAACATGTTGGAAAACAACCAGTTACTGTAAATCATGCTGGGAGTGTTGATGATGTCAAGATCACCCAAACAACCCGTAATCCCAAGTACCCTTAGAGGCTTTGTAAGGGTAGCCATCTTCTTAAGGATTTCCCTGGTCTATCCAAGGTTATAGAAGTATGGTCTACACACCATGACCAACCCATGCCATCAACCTCTGAACAACATACTGATGACCTCCAATCAACTAGTCATGATATGGTTGGGAAGAAGAAAAGTAGAGTCAAGTTCCCATGTATTTTATGCAAAGGGAGTCATCTAACTCATCTTTTCCCTCATATGGACAAAGCCTCGAAATTATTGGGAGACATGACTGTTTCACAGCCTCAACTTCCAGCTGCTTATCGCAAGCTTTCTCTCAACCCACCTGTAGTTTATGGAATGATCACTCCGGTCCCTTCACCGGTCAATCCGGTTGATCACGTCGTCAATCTGGTCAAGTCCTTAGTTGAACCAGTTGACACAGTGGTTGATCCGATACCATTCTCGGTCAACCCCATTCTCCCCTTGGCGAATGAAACCCAAGTGGTGGATTTGCTCTCTTCATCAGTCGATCCTACTCTCCTGCTAGAGAGTAAACCCGATATTTCCCATGTTTTTCTCGTTGATACAGACTCTGTCGTGTCAGGGGGTATTCCTCCTTCTCCCATAGGATGCCCTCCAAGTAATGAGGCCATCCATTTTGATTGGGGTGTGCTAACTGGACCTCGTCTTCCCTCTCACATTCCTTTCTAGATTACTGTACAAGTTTGTGGTCGAGACGTTCCTCAGACACTGATAGATGAAGGTTCGTCTATTAGTATTTTGTCCTCTTTTTCTTGGCAAGCTTTGGGTTGTTCTCCACTTGCGCCGGTTACGCATAATCTGTTATCTTTTAATAGAAGAACTAGTCAACCTTTAGGGACCCTTCCTCAGTTTCCTATAACTTTGGGAGGGAAAAATGTCTTCATTGATGTCATGGTAGTCCAAGACCCCTTGGATTTTTCTTTACTCCTTGGGTGAGATTATGTTTATGCCATGAAAGCTCTTGTGTCTATTCTTTTTCATGTGATATCTTTCCCTCACGATGGACGAGTTGTGACTGTTGATCAACTTTCATTCATTGACCCTGACTCGATTGCTTCCCTGAATGGTTCTTATATGTAGACGGTATCACCCCCGCCACAGGTCAATTATGTGGCATTGTCTCCCATGGCTTCAACTTCTGATGAATTAGATCTAGTAGTTGACATGGTGATCTCTTCGATAGGGTTGCTAGAGCTTGATCTATTTACTCCTGTTGGGACCCTCGACATGGTGTCCTTCCAGAGTGTGTTTCTTCCTTCCAATGAAGACCTCTTGGAAGCCATGACTGAGTTTTGTCCCTTGACATGGTGTCCTTCCGGAGTTTTGTCCTCTTGGAATCCATGATCAAGAAGAGAGAAACCGAGGATAGTTTTTGCATCTCTGCGACAACCTCGTTAAAAAATGAAACAATGGTTACGAGCATAGTTTTTTTCTTGTGTCAAGCTCGTTAAAAAAATGAAACAGTCACCTCTCTTGAACCTTCTCTTCATCCACCCTTCTCCTTTTTCTCATCTCTTAGAGAAATTGGTGATGACCTCAGAGCCGGTGAATGAATTGAAGCTTGGAGGGCATGTCTCGAGCCTTTGATGATAATTCTGGAGCTAAGCCACTAGTTTTCAAGATAGGGGCATATAGAGCATGGTCTTTTTCCATTCTTGCGCTCGAAAATACATGAGAACGCGATCGAGCATACTTTTATCACTTTTTCAGGCTCAACAAGGTTATACGAAAAAGGAACCTCCCTGGAGTCCTCTTTAATCTCTTTTCAGACTCTCTAAACATTAAAAGATCGCCGAGCGACCTTGCTATTTTCATGCTCGATAAAGTATTTGAAGTAAGCATCTGGTGAGCGATAATTTATCTCTTTTTTGGTCTCATCTCGACTATTTTACAAAAAAGGAACTGAGAGAGTTCTCTTTTAAGTGGAAATAGCTTTATGGGAAAAAGACATATTACTGTATCATATTGATGGAAAGTAAAGATTACAACCTGAGCCTTGATGTTGCAAACTTCCTTTCGATGGCCCTTGGCTCCGACACACACACTTGATCACTTGCATGAAGAAGATCAACCACCTTTGGTAAACTTGCTGGAGTTTCCTAGCTACTGTAGTATCAGTCCTTCACACAATTCTTTCACCAATTCTCCAATAAATCTTGCTTAACCTTGCTTGCTACCTTCTTGCTTAACCTTTTCCATGAGAATTCACTCAATATATAGAAGAGAATGAATTGGTTACTTGGATAATAATGATCCCAAAATATCAGGGAATCTAGTACTAGGATAACCATTCAAATGCCATCTCATCCTTCTAGAAGATTCCCTTCTAGAAGCATCGAGAATTCATCTTTTTTCTTGCTTTAGAAAGAGTCACCTCTCTTGAACCTTCTCTTCATCCACCCTTCTCCTTTTTCTCATCTCCTAGAGAAATTGGTAACGACCTCAGAGCCGGTGAATGAATCAAAGCTTGGAGGGAATGTCTCCAGCCTTTGATGATCATTCTGGAGCTAAGCCACTAGTTTTCAAGCTAGGGGCATATCGAGCATGGTCTTTGTCCGTTCTTGTGCTCGAAAATACATGAGAATGTGATCAAGCATACTTTTATCACTTTTTCGGGCTCAACAAGGTTATACGAAAAAGGAACCTCCTTGGAGTCCTCTTTAAGCTCTTTTGAGACTCTCTAAACATGAAAAGATCACCGAGCGACCTTGCTATTTTCACGCTCGATAAAGTTTTTGAAGTAATCGTTTGGTGAGCGATAATTTATCTCTTTTTCGGTCTCATCTCGACTATTTTACGAAAAAGGAACTGAGAGAGTTCTCTTTTAAGTGTTTTTCCAAACTCTATAATCATGAAAAACCTTCGAGTTTTCTATCTCTGGACTCGTTAAACAAACATTGACAAACCTGTAATGGGACCGAACCACTCCTTCTTAGGGTTCGTTAAATATACTCCGAGGGACTCATCCGAAGGATGAGCTTACATCAACAAGCATATGTTATCCTCCTCAAGCTTGCGTAAAAATAAAGAGGTACTTGCCAGAAATGGTGGGGAAAAATTTGGGAAAATGATATGTTTTCATTTTCGTATTAATTGGCAGTAAGTGTTGCTCTTGAACATGACACCCCCTATTCATCATTTGAAGCCAGTTTGGGAAATCCATTTGTCTCTCATTCGATTTGCTACAAGGGTTTTCCCTATGTCGTCTTGGAGTCAATGTTGCCAAATCATTGGTCGTGTCGTTCATATGTTCAAGAGAAGTCCATCTGAAACCTATATTGAGTCGACCATCTGCAGTTGTCCATTCTTTCAGTGTCGGCCTTCCCTGTGTCCGGTCTAATTTGCAAAATACTCTGTTTCACCTTCAAAATCTGTTACTCATTTCGTGTCATTGATGGGGGATACATCAAGGCCCTCCTGTGAGGAGTTTTGTTCCGTCGACTTCAGCTCATTATCTGGAATCAAGACTTCGAAATTATTTGGTACCTTGGAGCTTGCATGCCTCAATGGCAGGTTTCCTCGCTTTCGACAATGGGTTTACATCATTGACCCCTGATCAAAAGATTCCATTGGATGTTTGACTTCAACTCCTTTATTCACACTCGATGGATTGTACTAGGGTACCTTGGGAGTCATTGACATCAATGGTGATTTCCCTCGCACTTGTTAACGGTTTCATCAAAGACCGATAATCAAGTGGTTTCTACCATGTTCAACTTCAACACATGTAATCACATGGTTAGATTCGTACTTTGGGCGATGATATTGAAGACCCTGGATATCATATTTGGGACCCAGGTTTCGATGGAGTATGTATAACTTGTGACACATAGATCCACTGTGTATGTTTCGTGGCTATGTCGTCTTAATTTGAAATTTCTCGCATAGATCCACAGTGTATTCTGGTGGCTATGCTATATTTTGACAGCATGGATCCACAGTGTATGATTGGTGGCCATGACCCATGTCTATATTGTCATCAGTCTATGATCTGAGTATGGGAATTCCTACCTTAGAATTGGTATATATGATATTCTGTAGATGCTTGGTTGTTCACAGGTTTCCAATTAGGTGTGCTCCTGGTTCTCGACACACACATGCAACTTACAAAGTCTATCGGCTGTCACTAGTTCCAACCTCATACTTTGGGGGGCATTCTGTTACCCATAATTTTGGTCATCATGATGATGTATTGATGATGGTGTACTCAAACTCTTCATTAGAACTTTGTCCTGAGAAAAGTTACCTTCATCTCTTTCTAGAAATCACATTTTTGAAGACTGTTCGCAGGCTGCTAGTATATTTGCCTGCGAGAATGCATGATTCTCACAGGCTGCCTTAAGCCAGGGTGTGAGAAGTTCGCACTGTGTTGAACTGCTAGGGTGCGAACTCTTTCTAAAGCAAGGAAAAATATGAATTCTCGATGCTTCTAGAAGGGAATCTTCTAGAAGGATGAGATGGCATTCAAATGGTTATCCTAGTACTAGATTCCCTGATATTTTGGGATCATTCTTATCCAAGTAACCAATTCATTCTCTCCTATATATTGAGTGAATTCTCATGGAAAAGGTTAAGCAAGAAGGTTAAGCAAGCAAGGTTAAGCAAGATTTATTGGAGAATTGGTGAAAGAATTGTGTGAAGGACTGATACTACAGCAGCTAGGAAACTCCAGCAAGTTTATCAAAGGTGGTTGATCTTCTTCATGCAAGTGAGCAAGTGTGTGTGTTAGAGACAAGGGCCATCGAAAGGAAGTTTTCAACATCAAGGCTCAGGTTGTAATCTTTACTTTCCATCAATATGATACAATAATATGTCTCTTTCCCATAAAGCTATTTCCACTTTATTGTATAACTCCTTGATCATATACATAGATTGAATGTTGAATAGATTATGCTTTCTTGACTTCGGTTGGTTTGTATTGTTTTGGTCTTGACTGTACGAGAGCACTGGAGCAAAGAAGGAGAAACAAAGACCAAAGGAAGTGATAATAAGGTATGTTCTTTGTTCTCGCCTCCTATTTAATTCAATGGTTAGAATCTGGGGAAAGAGTCATGTTCTGTCTTGATTTGTTCTAGATCCAAGTGGATCTAGGGAGATCGGTTTGTGTCCACACTTACGAATTTATCCAATAACACTAGGGGGTTGTAGCCTCCTTCTGGTTGTAGCCAGAGAAATGGGGAGTTGGAGCTTCCTTCAGGTTTTAGCTTGAGAAACTAGGAGGTTGGATCCTCCTTCCAGTTGCAGCTGGAAAACAAAGGAAGTTGTTGCTTCCAATGAATGTAATTCTTAAAAACATATAAGAAAAAACATTTCATGGTTTTCTCCCACTTTGGGTTTCCACGTAAAAACACTGGTGTACTGTGTATGTGTATGATTTCTCATTTGTTCATTGTTTATTTACTCTAGAACTATTGGATGATAATGCTACATTGATATAACACTTGCATTTTGGGGTTAAAAAGGATTATTTCTCTATTATTAACTCACCCCCCCTCTCAGCAATCCAATAATTGGTTTTAGATCCGGTTCCTTCAAGAATCAGTTTAACCACTGAAAGGTAGATCATGGGGAGAAACAACATGTATAAACATGGAATACCACAGTTTGATGGACAAAAGTATGAATTCTGGAGCAGAAGGATGAAAACATATATACAGGAACATGGATTTGAAATTTGGCAATCTATAGTACATGGATACAAAGGAACCACAAAGAAGTTTTTCAAGAAAAGCTTATGCACCAAAGAATACATCTCCTCATCAGATGAAGATGAAGACAGTAAAAGTGAGACAGAAAGAGTTCTATTCATGGAAATAGAAGAATCTGATAAAGTAGACATTGAAGAAGAATATGAAGAGGCAAACGTTGACTACCGAGAAGACTTGTTGACTTCCATAGAAGTTATAAGAAGAGAAAAGAGGAAAAACAAGAAGCTGCAAGAAGAACTAGACAAGAAGGCAGACACTCAAGAACTAGAGCAGATCATCACTGAATTGAAGGTTCAAATAGAAGAATATAAAAGAATTGAAGTAGCACTCAAAGAACAGTTAGAAGAAAGAGTTAGGATCATTGGAAATTTGGAAGCAAATATTGTCACATTGAGAAAGGATATTCAAAATAAAAATATGTAGAACAACTAAAATTTTTTGGATAAAATTATCAGCAGTCAAAGGCCTAATCATGACAAGTCCGGACTTGGATACAATCATACAAAAAATTGATCAAGCTCCAAATCAACAGAACAAGAAACATATCGAAAAAGTTATGCAGAAACAATCAAAGGGGATATGAATAACTAGAAGGAAGATTACAGGGACACTCCTCCACCAAGAAGATTCATATTTCAAATTCAATGATCAACAGAAAAAAATAGGCCTCAGGAAGAAGAAGGATTCATAAGAGTAACTTCTTTCATATGATCTTCAACTCCCAAGTATCAAACTATGTTTTTGGGTTTATGTTATGCATGCAATAATTTTGGACATAAAGTTGTAAATTGTAGAGCTAATAGCAGGAACATAAACAACTTTGAAAGTCATGCACAAAATGGTTATCCAAGAAGGCCTAGTGAAATACAGAGAATAAGCTACAACAGGTTTGAATCATTGAGCACTGAAGTGGAATGCTACAAGTGCAATAACTTTGGACACATGGCCAAATATTGTAGAATGACAGTCCCTCCTGGAGAACCACAAAAGAACAACAACATTCAAAGACAAGAGCCTCAGAAGAGAACATGTATAAGAAAGAAGAATCAATATAGAAATGAAGAATGCACACACTCTCTACAAGCTAATAAGAAGAAGTGTGGTTAGTATGTTGTCAATGGTTGTTCAAAACACGAAGAACATATGAACAAACACCAAGTCCCAGAGATCGCAAGATTGGAAATAAAATGAGATGAAGAAAATTCTACAGAGAAAAGGAAAGATGTTAGATACATAAATATTTGGAAAATAACTGAAAGAAAAGAAGGACATGTAAATAAGGAACGAGTTCAAGAGATTGTACTTTTAGGCACTGTAGTGAAAGATGAATCCACAGACAGAAAGAAAGAAGTCATACCTCAGAGAGATGATGAATCTACTAATGAATATGATGATGAATACACTTCAGATAAGAAATTGTTCTGAGCCATCCGGCTTAGATATTCCTAAATAATATGAATAATAGATAGGGGGAGTCTATGTGGTAGCTAAGACAGACCAAAGAACCATCCTTCGAGAAACTTGTATAATTTGAGTAGACAGATTCAATGCATTCAGTTAACAAAAGTACAATATGATAGATTAATAAGTTGTAGTAGTACTTCATGATAGTACAGTGACATATGAGTCAAAATTATGGACAATTATGTAGTAGAGTCTTGAACAATATGGATAGAGATGGACGTGAAATCAACTTTTCTAAATGGGGAACTTGAAGAAGAAGTCTACATTGAACAACTGGTTCCTAGAGCATGGTACTCTAGACTGGATAAATATCTACATCAGGCAGGGTTCAGAAAAGGAAGTGCAGACAACAACCTCTACATCAAGGTAACTCAAGATGGTATTTTATTAATTGAAGTTCATATTGATGATATTATTTTTGGAATTACTGATGAGAAGTTAAGCCAGAAATTTGCAAAGGATATTCAAAATGAATTTGAAATGTCATTACTTGGAGAACTATCCTTCTTTCTGGGTCTTCAGATACGTTAAAGAAACCAAGGAATTTTTATTTCTCAAAATCTAAAATTGAACCTACTGGAAAGGAAATTGAAGACTGCAACATAGAAACTGAAAAAGAACCAAAGATGATTAAACTGTCTAAATCTTTACCTCCTGATCAAAAACAAAAATATATAGAATTATTCAGAGAATTTATAGATGTTTTTGCATGGAGTTATGAAGATTTGAAATCTTATGCACTATCATTATAAAACATAAAATTCCCATAAAAGAAGACCAAAATCCTTTAAAAAAAAAACTTAGGATGATTAACCCAAGGTTGATGCCTCTGATTGAAAAATAAGTAAAAAATATGTATGATGCTAAAATCATTGTCCCATTAATATTTTCTAAATGGGTATCAAATTTAGTTCCAACCATGAAGAAGAATGGATAAATCATACTGTGCATTGATTTCAGAAACCTTAATAAATTCTCCCTCAAAGACAACTACACCTTTCCCAAAATGGACCATATTTTGTAGAAGGTAGTTGGGTCCAGTAGAATTTCTTTGTTAGATGGATTTTTTGGTTATAATCAAGTTTTAGTCCACCCTTGATGATCAAGTAAAAACAACATTTACTACACCTTGGGGCACTTTCATGTATGTGAAAATTCCTTTTGGTTTAATGAATGTTGGGGCTACATTTCAAAGAGCAATGGATATTGATTTTGTGGATGAACTTGGAAGATTCATTGTTATATACCTGGATGATATCACTGTTTTTTCAAAAATAGATGAAGAACACTTGCTCCACTTGAGAAGAAATTTTGAAAAATGCAGGAGATTTGGAATTTCCCTTAATCCAAAGAAAACATTGTTTGGTCTAGAAGAAGGTAAACTGCTAGGACATATCATATCAAAGGATGGAATTAAAATTGATCCTAGCAGAATTGAAGCCATTCAAAAAATAGATCATCCCATAAACATAAAAGAATTATAATCTTTCATTGGAAAAATAAACTTTCTAAGAATATTTATCCCTAACTTGGAAGAATGTCTAATAACTATAACAAATATGTTGAAAAAAGACACAAAAGTAAAATGGACCATAGAAGCAAAACATTCATTTGATCGGGTGAAACAAGCCTTAACACAAGCCCCTGTGCTTATCAACCCTGATTTCACAAAAGATTTCATCCTACTCTCTTTTGCCTTTGATCATACTATTGCAGCAGTTCTCTTGCAGAAGAACAATCAAGGCCATGAACAACCTATTGCTTTCTTTAGTAAATCCTTCAGAGATGATGCATTGAATTATAACATCATGGAAAAGAAATATTTTTCTTTGGTATAAGCAATCAAAGATTTCAGAGTATATATTTTTCATTCACATATAATTACTTATGTCCCAAATTCTGTGGTGAAAGATATTCTTACCCAAGACAATCCTTATGTAAAAAGGGGTAAATGGATTGTTGTTATCCTTGAATATGATATCGATATCAAACCAACCAAGAGCATTAAGGGTCATGGATTAGCTAAATTAATGGCTGAGTCCAATTTTCATTCTTTGGATATAAATTTTCTATATGAATTGGATGAACAAGGAAAGCAGGAGACTCCACAAGTTAAAGAGGCTTTCTCAACCTCTCCCTACTATGTAGACCTAATTTTTGTTTTACATCATTTACAAGCTCATCTTGGTTTAACCAATACTAAAGCTAGATTTCTTAAACTCTATGGTGAAATATATTATGAACCAAGACAGTCCTAATGGAAAAGGGGTAAATGGATTGTTGTTATCATTGAATATGATATTGAGATCAAACCAACCAAGCTCATCAAGGGTCATGGATTATCTAAATTAATGGCTAAGTCCAATTTTCATGCTTTGGATACAAATTTTCTAGTTGCAGTGGATGAACAAGGAGAGAAGGCGACTCCACAAGTTAAAGAGCCTTTATCAACCTCTCCCTGGTATGGAGACTTGATTTTTGTTTTACATCATTTACAAGATCCTCTTGGTTTAACCAAGACTAAAACTAGATTTCTTAAACTCTGTGGTGAAAGATATTCTGACCCAATACAGTCCTCATAGAAAAAGGGGTAAATGGATTGTTGTTATCCTTGAATATGATATTGAGATCAAACCAACCAATATCATTAAGGGTCATGGATTAGCTAAATTAATATTTTGAGTCCAATTTTCATTCTTTGGATATAAATTTTCTAGCTGCATTGGATGAACAAGGAGAACAAGTGACTCCACAAGTTAAAGAGGTTTTCTCAACCTCTCCCTGGTATGCAGACCCGATTTTTTTTTTACATCATTTACAAGCTCCTCCTGGTTTAACCAAGACTAAATCTAGATTTCTTAAACTCAAAGCTATGAAGTATTGTATTTTAAATGACAATTTGTATTGGAAATATGTTGGAGGGATTTTACTAAACTGTTTATTGAAAGATGAGGAAGATAAATCTTTGCAGGAATTTCATGAAGGAGATTGTGGTGGACACTTGAGCTGGAAGACCACTGCCAATAAAATTTGAAGAGTTGTTTTTTATTGGCCAACCTTATTTATAGATGTCCACAAGAAAGTGACCTCCTGTCATAGTTGTCAAATCTTTGAAGGTAAAAGAAAACTACTGCCTTTACCCTTGAAACCAATATCAGTTAAAAATCCTTTTCAAAAATGGGGTTTGGATTTGATTGGAGAAATCCATCCACCATCATCAGGCCAACACAAATGTATTCTCACAGACATTGACTATTTTACCAAGTGGCTTGAAGATGTACCTACAAGGAAAGCCACTGATGTTGTGATCATTAAGTTTTTAGAAACTAACATTCTTTCAAGATTTGGATGTCCCAGAAAAATCATCATTGGCAATGCAACAACATTCAAATCAAAGAAGATGGTGGAGTTTTGCAGCAAATATCAGATTATCTTAGGACACTCTACTGCCTATTAGCCTCAGGGGAATGAATTAACAGAGTCTTCAAACAAAATTTTGGTCAATATCATCAAAACGTTGCTGCAGGACAAAAAAAATTAATGGAACGTCAAGTTGGTCAATGCATTATGGGCAGACAAACTTACTACAAACAGATCAATTGGCATGTCCCCATACTAGTTGGTTTATGGAATGGATGTTGGTTTTCCCACTTCTTTAGGTGTCCCTGTCATGAAATTACTTTAGGAAGTATAGGTAGAACCCAATGACATCCAGAGGAGAATTAATCAGACCATACAACTACAACAGTCTAAAGAAGAGGTCTACAATCAAGCTCAACTGATCCAGGAAAATATTAAGAAGATCTATGATAGAAGAACCAAGGTTGATGATTTCTAGATAGGAGACAAAGTAATGAAATGGGATTCAAGGAATGAAGAGAAGGGAAAGAATGGAAAATTTGAGAATTTATGGAAAGTTCCATACATAATCCATGCTTACAGAGGAAGCAATGCATTTTTTATCAAGGACATGGATGGATCAAATCTTCCAAGAGGACCTGTCAATGACAAAATGCTCAAGCACTATTTTTCACTGGAGTAAAATCATTCCTCCCCTAGTCCATTGTAAATACCATTTTACTTTTTCTGTCATGAGTGGGTGACTTATATCAGAGGTTGAAGTCTGAAGAGAAGGCCCTAATCCCCTGATCAGTTGTCACTAGGTTTACATCTACAATAAAACTAATCAGATGCAGAAATTTGCAAGATACCAGATATATAAAATATGCAGAACAGGAATGAAATGCTAGAAATAATAGAATAACAATAAAATATCCAGCATAATCTTCACAATACACAGAAATGATATACGAAATAGCAACAGAAATAGCACTTGAACAGAAATAGCACTTGATTCAGATAGCAATGTTCACAGGCCTCTTC
>SNQJ01S0123264.1:26584-53346 GCA_010110895.2 Picea sitchensis | reverse complement strand
CTGTTCACTTAAATTTCATCTACAACAGTTAAATACAGAAGCATGCAAAGTGTTTGACGAAAGTCCAACACCAGAACAAGAAGGTTTTTCCCACTTTTACAACATAGAATATTTCATAGAAGTGAGCAAACTTGGTCAATCTGTCGACCACTACATAGATGCAGTCCTTACCCTAGACCTTGGGTAGGCCTGTGATGAAGTCCATCGATATGCTCTCCCATTTTTGCTTTGGAATGGGAAGAGGTTGAAGTAGCCCTGCTAGAAGCGTATGCTCTGACTTGTTCTGCTGGCAAGTCACACACTCACTGATGTATCACATAACGTGTTATTTGAGGCCCTTCCATGAGAACCTCTCTCTGATCCACCTGTAGGTTTTGAAAAACCCTTGATGGCCTGCTAGTGGTGAATCATGAACTGCTGCGAGGATCTTCTTCTTGAGCCCTGAATCTGGTACCAAGTAGACTTTGTCCTTGTAGAATATGACATCGTCAATGACCCTATACCTGTCATCCTGAATCAAACCATCCAGAATCTTGCAAGCAAGCTGGTTCTTGGAATATTCCACTAACAAGTGGCATTTCCAATCCTCTGAATTCTCCATCAAAGAACATGCCGCAGGTCTCCTAGATAGCGCATCAGCCATAATATTCTTTTTCCCCTTGACACACTCTATGTGGAAGTCGAATGCTTNCCAATGGGCCTTTTGTATTTTCTAAAGATCCAAGAGTATAGCTAATAGATTCACCCTACCTATTGTAGAATTTGCTTTTCTATATCCTTCTATATCTCTTTGTTTTTTACAGCTCTTATTCTTCTAACCCATTTGTAGTTTGTTAGCTTATCTGTTTTGTGTTGAAAATCATTGGGAAGCAAGTAGGGGTACAATGTTCTCATGATGTGCCTTGGCTAGATAATATTCCATTTTTTGTGTCACACTCCAGGAAGTTCTCTTGTCCAATTATCAGAACATCCATCGTTTCATCACATGCCACTACTGCATATTCTCTAGCAAATGTCTCCAACTATTGTAAAATTCCCTCAACAAAATTTTGGGTGAGGCCTAGGGCGAGTGTCAAATCATCAATAAAATAAACATTAATAAGTTGTTCACCACCAATAAGTAACATGGATTTGTCTGTGTTCTTGAGAGGCTTCAAGGAGGTATATAATGCGTATACTGCAATAACATAGCTATACTAGAGAAATAAAGGGCACCCTCACCAAATACATTTTTGGAGTGGAATTACATGGTGGAGACCATTAACTCAAAATCCATTTGAGACATTTCAAGGGTTCTCAAACTCTAGTTAAAAAAACTCCAAAGCCTAGACAATGAAGCATATCCATAATGAAATCTCATTTAGTTCTACAATAAGCTTTGTTGAACTCTATCTCGTGGAAGAGAACAGTATGCCTAATTTCCCTTGCCCATTTATTACATTCCCAAACGCGTTATGAGAAAGTCTACTATGAAACGAACCTTTATGAACCTCATTTGTTCAAGATGAACAAGAATATGTAGAAACATTCAAAGGAATGCAAGCATCGTCTTTTTTATGCATCACAAACACAAATATATATAGAAATAGGACATAATGCATTAGATGGATCAACATATGGTTTATTGCATTCTATGCATAATCATGTCTCATATTTTCAATTGATGCACCAATGCAATGACTCACATTGGATTTGCAATTGAAGTATTGTTGGGAGTTGTATTTGTGACTAATGCAAAAACTCAACCTCTCGATTTTTCTAGTGTTTTCAAGATTCTCAAGTGAAGGTTGCATTCTTTCCATAATGTCTTTTAAGGAAAAATGATTACCAACAGAAGCCACTCAATATCTTTGTAAACCCCTTTAAGACTCATTATATTTTTTTATACCATAATTTCTCCCCATGTTTTACCAGGGAAATAGAACATCAGGTAAACTAAATTGAGTCAACCATAAATTTCAATTTAAAAATAACAAATCCATCATTAAGAAAGTTACTTTTCTAATTCAAGGGCACCATGTTTCAAGAAAAAGGAGTGCATCACACTAAAGATCATTGTATCCATGTGACATAAAATATGAATTCAAAATGAAAAATGCACAATCATGCTATTTACGATTCAAAATTCACTAATCATGCTAACGATTGTAATATAGCTATACGCTTCAAGAAACCTCGGAATCATAGACAATTATGGCAATCCTTTTATGAAATACAAAAATATGAAATGGAAACATATAAAACCCAAAGAGAAGATTCGAACAACTCACCTTTCCATGGCCTGGCTAGTGTCAACAACTTCATCCTTGGTCGGATAATCCTCTATGGACTCCATAACAAAATAATTGCCTGAAGAGATCAATTTCCATTGTCAGAAGAAACATCCTTCATCAATATCAAATTTTCTAGGGAGGGATAACCTATGCAAAAAGAAACAAGATGATTCATGGTTGTGCTCGTATTCAATGGTGAAAATTCAACATGCCCAATTTTTTACAAAAACAACGTGTACCCACCTAGGCGAATGTCAAGTCCCTAGGTAGAAATATCATAAATTACATAGAGAGCCATTAAAAGGAAAGAAAGTTCAAAAATCACAGGGTGAAGTCAAGCCCAAGAGACGAAATATAAAAAATTATGGGGTGAAAGTCAAGGTTGAGAGAAGAGAGATAAAAAAATTACAGGCGAATATCAAGCGCCAGGGCAGAGAATGCAATGCGAAATATTCCTATAGTGTTTTCTATATATCGGCGAAAGGATGGGATTTTTAATAAGCCACTATATATAGTGGGATAAACATGTTGAACATGAAAAAAATTTCCAATATAAAAAATTGTCCCATCAATTTTTTAAGGCCCTAAAATTTCGCCCAATGGAGATAATTCGCCCCTAAAATTTTCATTGTGGGGAATGTATGCACAAATCTCTTCAAGATCTGCAGAACTTAATGGCCAAGAGTGTTCAAGAACTTATCGAAGATAGGTTTGATAAAGGAGAATACAAGGTTGAAAAATTGACTGAGTTTGAGCATGACCAAATCTGATCAAAGTATGACATGCAAGCTCTACACAGAGAAATTGATATTACAGAAAAAAAAAAAAAAAAATCCAGGCTGTAGTTTTTTCAATCCACTCGAGGAAGTTGTAAATAAGGTTTTGATGCTTGTAGTTAACAAGGTATATGTTTGCGTGATGGATACCCTTGAAATCCATGTTTCCCCTGAATGGGGGTATGAAAAGGATAAATTATCAACAGGAAGACATTGATTGTCCTGGAAGGCATCTATTCCAGCCATGGGTTTGCAGACAGATTATATTGTTAATGGTTTGATTGAATATGAGAAAGATAAGATAAAAAAAATTGAAGGTTCTTCTCAAACTGCAATCATTCACTTTCCCTACCCCATATAAATGCCCAAAAGTGGAAGGTGATAATGTCAAGATTAAAAAACAAGCATCAAAAACTTTCTTTTGATGTGAAACATGGTTTGCTACAAGTAGATAAGTAACATAAGGATGACCAACACATTGTTTTGGGGGAAGAAATTGCAGTTTACTCAAGCAAATAGAGAAAATATTAGTTGAAACTTATTGCACTCTACAAAAGATTGCAGAGTAAATTACAATTAAATATAATAGAGAGATATTGAAGCATTGCTTGCTTACTTACTTGTATTTGCATTTCATTGAAGAATTAGAATGCTTAAAGGGGTTTCCTATTCCCATTCTGCACATAACCAGATATCACAGTGGTACATGTTACCACATCTCGCTTAAACATTTTTTCAAACTATTGGCATGCATCCTCAATGCTCTCGAACTTGAAACCGAACTTGAAGTAACTTGACACAATTGTACTCCATGAGAACAAAGATTGTTTAGTAATTTTTTCAAATGCTTAACTTGCAAATAATGACTCAGGCACTTTGCATACATTACAACAAGGAGATTTTGATAAGAAGTCGAGCTATAATCCCTTGTTAATATATGTGTATGAACCTGCCTGTTGTCTGCAAATTTTCCGGTATCGATGCAGAATTGCAAGAGACAATGGTAATTGTTGGAGTTCATGGAAATGCTTCTATTTTCCATTCAAGCCAAAATTTTGGTTCCCTCGACCCTCCTCCTTGTAGAGTGTATTGGCATTGACAGAGGAATAATCCCTTTCATTTTATATTGAGTGCAACGGTTGGAAGAACAAACCCAAAAATAGTGTATTGGCATCGAGAGAAAACGAATCCCTTTCATTTTCTGTTGAGAGAATGGCCACAGTTGAATAACAAATCCAAAAATACATTCTGCAAAGAACGATTTCTTCAGGGTGTTATTGGAACAAACAAGTGTGCCAAGTGTGTCAAGTGTGCCAACTTCCGAAGTAGTTCAGAATTGAATAGGAGCGGGAAAAATGAAGTTTGAACCAGTGCAGCGAAGGCGTTCCAGGCGACTATGGTCATCCTTCAGCTTTTACCAGTCTTTCTTCCAGTCATACACTTGACCTCTTTGCTTACAGTTTTACCTTGATACTGTGGAGCCTGACGTAGCCTGGTATTATTCACGGTCCTGCACTGATCCTTTTTTGTCTTACTTGCGCCCTTCGTTCTGGGGATACTATACTGTTTCTCCGTTTTCCTTTCATCATTGCTGCTCTTGTCGCTTTCTTGCGGCTTCCCAACATCCTGAAGTGTTACTTTCGGCGAGCTGGACCTTTGGTCATAGCTCCCTTGTACAGCACGGCCCACGGATAGGCCACATCCTGGCGGTTTCTCCCCCTTTTTTCTTCAGCTTCTTTTGGATTGGATCCGGGATCCATGTCACCGGGCTGTTACTTTAAGGTTTGGCTGAATCTCCTAGACAGCCACTGACCCTTCTACTTCAGTCTTCCCAGACTGAGATCGGGTGTCTGCATTATTTTACTACCAAGCTTAGTACTTAAGGGGCCTCGATTTACTCCCCATCTCAGTAGTCCTATATACTTCTTTTCTCTTCCTTGTCGTTACCGACCGGTGGCTTTTTCGCTGATCCCTTGTTTGATAGTGCAGGCCTGCGCCTCCTTCCTTTTTTCTGACCCCTTTTGTTTAACTGTTTACTCTGTCGCTACCCAACCACTCAGTCAGGGGGCAAGGAAGGGGTCCACACTGCTGTTTTCCATCATGGACTCCTTGACCGATCATATGATGAATCCATCGGATGATTTTATCTGGGAAAAGGAAGGTCTCTTTGACATAGTGGACACTCTAGCTTCCAGGCGACCACCTGTGCCCGACAAGTCACCCCTTTCCACTTTTCCCTCCTCTTCTACTGACCCACTTCCTCCGCCTCCTTCTACTGACCAGCCCAGTTACATTTCTCCACCTGGAGACTTTCCTACCTCACTCTCTTCCCGTCCTACTTTTCCCTCCAACCGAGCTTCACTTAAAGTCCCTATTTCTCATGGAACCCCCACAGGACGAAAGGCTTGGAAACCAAAGAAAAAGATCTCTCGACTGGAGCTGGGGGACGGAGTAGGTTTTGAAAACCTATGCAAGATGTCTACTTGCTCACTGGTGGGACGTTTCTCTTACAAGAGCTTATGCACTCAGTCGCTGGACAACTGGATAAACTCAACCTGGACGCCGCTCCTGGGATATGCTCCTGAAGTTCTCTACCTGAAAAGAGGATGGTTTGGGTTTCACTGTAAAACGCCTGAAGATGCCACTCTTTTACTTTCTTCGTTCTGGGTTATTGATGGCAGCAGCCTTATGCTTAAGCGTTGGAGGCTGGCTTTTAGTCCAGACAAAGACTATTTCCTTCTCAGACATCTTTGGGTCTTACTGCCGGGACTCCCACTTCACCTTTGGAACGAAGAGGCCTTCAGAGCCATCGGTGACTCTCTCGGTAAGTTTATTGCTCTGGACTCAAAAACTTTTTCTAGTCACCAAAGAAAAGTGGGGAAAGTCATGGTGGAGATGGACACTTCTACAGGACTACCGGAGTCCCTGGAGATCCTCTGGAGGGGTCGAAGGCTCCTTCAGCCCCTGGACTACCTCGGAATTCCTTTCCGATGTAACCTCTGCAGGGCTACGGGTCACCTTCGTCGTTCCTACCCAGGAAAGATCCCTCTTGACCAGTCTAAAGAAGAAGACCTTTCATTAAGCCCTCCGGAGTACATGGACCCTGACCCAGCTCTCGCCTTCCTGAACGTGCCCCCCTCATTTATTTCTAGTCTTGAGACAGGACAGGTTGACTCCCCCCTTAACAAAGTCAGCCAGATCTGTCCCTCTCTTTTCTCCTCGCTCTCATATACAGAAAAGACCTCTGTCCTCAACTTCCCCTAGCTCTCACGTAAATGTTCTGATCTGCCCTCTTTCCAGGATAACTTGTGCCCTCCTTCTCTAGCCGGGCCTGTTCTTTCGCCATCTACAACGACTTCGCAACCTCTCTCTCAACCCTTGGATGAGGGGCCCGAGACTCTTCCCTCGGTGATCCCGGGTTTTGGCCAGTCAGATGAAGGGGACCCGAACCTGCTGGATGATTTGGCCACCTCGAGCCCTCTCCCCCCTTTGCCAGCTTTCAAACCTCTACTTCCTATCTTCAGAGGCAAAGAACTAATTCGGCCTGGTGATGAGGCAGGTAGTTCCTGCTCACTTGGCCCGGGAAAATCTGAAAAAGCCTATGCTTGGTCGAGAGGAATAGGCACTGAACTTTCCCCGCTTCAGACGAGAAGCTCCAGAAAACTAAAGGAGCTCCAGAACCCTGGAAAAAACACTACAGATCTCCCTCCTCTGGAAGGCAAGGCACTTAGAGCACTGAAAGCCTTGGCTCGTTCTAAATAATGTTAGTTCTTTCTCTGAATATCCGAGGGATTGGAGGCACCCTCAAGGCTGCCTCTTTCAGAAGACTCCTGGAGAAGTCCAAGCCTGACATTATATTTCTGCAAGAAACGCTTACGGATGCCCAGAGATCCAGAGATTTTGTGTTTCGTTTTAGACCTGACTGGTACTCGGTGGCCGTTAGCTCCATCAGTAGTTCAGGTGGACTTCTAGTGGCTTGGGACCCCAATTCCTTTGATCTGAGGCCTTCTTTAACTGCTGGTGGTATCCTGTGCATAGGCAGCTGCCTTGCTACCTCTCGTGACATAGCTTTTCTTAATATTTACGGCCCTTGTTCAAATCGTAAGCATTTTTGGTCGCACCTGGCAGATAGTGGAATACTCTCCATTCCCTATCTCATCGCGGGTGGGGACCTCAATCTTATTTTTTCTGCTGAAGAAAACTAGGGAGGTAGCTTTGTGCCGGGGGCGACTGAGGACTTTTTCAGGAATATCTTTGCATCTAACAAGCTAACAGATATCCTACCAGCACAGTTGGCACCTACTTGGCGGAATGGCCGCTCTGGGAATGACGCCATCTCCAGGAGGTTAGATAGATTCTTTGTTGCTGAAGAGTATTTGTCATCTTCGGATTTGCCTGCCTCGTGGGTGGATCACCCTTTCTTCTCAGACCATGCTCCCATTTATCTCCAACTGCGATCTCCAGATCGTCATTTCTCTTCCCCGTTCAAGTTTAACCACAATTGGCTCACGGAGGCTGATTACATTGATATGGTCGCTTCAGTTTGGAGAGACCCCAGATTTCTCTCGGAGACAAATGCCCAGCGTCGACTTGTTTGGAAATTACAAGTCTTAAAGGCCAGTTCCAAATCGTGGTTTCATGCAAAATCTAATTCGGAGAAGGCTCGACTAGTAGCGCTGGAGGCCGAAATCAGTCAAGCCATTTATTATTCGACCACTTCCAGACTTACAGCTGAGGAGGCGGACAGACTAAAGGATCTTGAGAACAATAGAAATTCTATCCTTCGTTCGCAAGAGGAAGCTTGGAGGCTCCGCAGCCGGGCCACTTGGCTAAAAAGCGGGGATTCAAATACGAAATTTTTTCACAATGTAGCAAGTTATAACCGATTAAGGAAAAGCATTTGGTCAATAAGAAATGACAGGGAGGAAGTTGTCCGTGGCCAAGATTCAATAAAGGAAGTTGCGGTCGATTATTTCAAAAATCTACTTAGTGCTCCGCCCGACCTTAATCTCCCAGAAAAATGCTATGCGGCCAGTCTTTTCCCTACTTTCATTTCTGAAGAGGATGCCGCTGCACTCTTTACTCCAGTCACCTTGCCGGAGTTAAAATCCATCCTTCAGAAGTTCAAAAAGGAAAGGAGCCCGGGGCCCGACGGTTGGACGTCGGAGTTCTTTCTCCACTTCTTCGATCTAGTGGGAGAGGACCTTCTCCAGATGGTTGAAGATTCAAGAATCAAAGGTAAGGTGATGGGGAGTCTTAACTCCACTTTTTTGGTCTTGATCCCAAAACAGCAAAACTCTCTCACTTTCAGCGACTACCGGCCAATTTCTTTATGCAACCTTGCCTACAAGCTCATCTCAAAAGTGATTTCTACCAGATTAAAGCCCTTCCTTCAAAAGAGCATCTCAGCGCAGCAATTAGGATTCCTTAAAGGCCGCAGAATTCAGGACGCTATAGCAATAGCACACGAAGGAATCCATAGCATAAAACAAAAAAACCTAAAGGCACTGGTCTTAAAGCTGGATATCAGGAAAGCCTTTGACAATGTCGATTGGGAGTTCCTTAAATTAATCTTGCACTCTGTGGGCTGCGGAATACAGTTCAGCAACTGGATTCTTTCATGTGTTACCAGCGCAAATTTGGCAGTTCTAATCAACGGAGAGCCCTCTAGTTTCTTCAAGAGTGGAAGGGGCCTCCGACAGGGCTGCCCACTCTCCCCCTATTTATTTATCCTAATCATGGAAGGGCTTAGTCTCCTTCTCTCCAAAAGGATCGAAGAACACCTTCTCAAGGGTTTAAGCTTCTCCAACCGTTTCAGACTAGTCCACTTGATGTTCGTTGATGACGTTCTTATTTTTCTGAGCGCTGACCAGGGGGATTGGCAGGCCTTGAAGGACACTCTCCATCTCTTCTGTAAAGCTTCAGGTTTGGCCCTTAATTTCACTAAATCAACTGTTCACTATTGGGGTATCTCAGATACATAACTGCTTTCCCTAAAGGACTCCATCCCCCTCCCTTTTATCAGTCTAAGCGAAGGTTTCTCTTATCTTGGCTTCCACCTTCAGTTGGGGTCTTCTACACCTTGTGACTGGCAGTGGCTTGTGGCCCTTTTTGAAAAAAAAATTAGCTTCTGGTGCTTTAAATGGCTGTCACTTGGGGGTCGATTTATCCTGGCAAAGTCAGTTCTGGAGAGTCTTGCAGTTTATTGGATGACGTTGGAGCGGATTCCTACAAAGATTGTTTTGACCCTCCGAAGGCTAACTTTCAACTTTCTTTGGAGTGATACAGCAGGTAAGCGCAGATTCCATTTGAGCTCTTGGCAAGAGCTGTCAAAACCCAGGAAGGCAGGGGGTTGGGGTTTTAAATTTCTCTCTACTTTTAATCAAGCTCTCCTAGCCAGCTCTTTCTGGAGAGCGCTCTCCCACAATAACATCTGGAGTCATTTTATCAAGGTTAAGTATTTGGGATCCTTATCCCTCTTAGATTGGATCAGAAAGCCATCTCACTATCAATCTTGGGCGTCTCCCTTCTGGAAGGGGATGATAGCGTCCTCTCGGGTCATGTTTCATTGGTTGCGTTGGAAGCCAGGGACTGGATCCAATATCCACATAGGCCGAGATATGATATTGGGATTGGGAGACCAATCACTTCTTTCTTCTCCTTTGTGCGAGCGGCTTGAGGCCCGGGGGTATTTTTCTCTTGCACAACTTCAGGCCTCTTCGAATGCCCTTCCCCTCCTGGACGATTGGAAAGATAGTGGTTCCCTGATGCTGGATGGTCCGCTTGCATGTGAGTGGAATCGTTACACTACGGCCCTTAAGAGTTCCGGGATCACACTTTCAGACAAACCTGATATTATTTTGTGGGCTGGCGGTGATGCTACGGGCTCTACCTCAGTGAAAAACATTTACTCCGCCTGCCTCCATCAGCTGAGGCTCGAAGTTGATAGATCGTGGATCCGTCAAATCTGGCATTGGAAGATCCCGCTCAAGATGAAGTTGTTCACTTGGCTCGCGGGCAGAGGTAAAATTCTGACCTGGGATGCTCTCAGACGTAGAGGATGGGAGGGACCTGGATTCTGCACACTCTGCAAACTTGCGTCCGAGGATGTGAATCACCTCTTGGTGCATTGTGATTTCACAAGGGAGGTCTGGATCCATTTAATTAAGTCTTTCTCTCTAGCGAGTGACTGGAGAGGGCCCACTCTCTCGGCTTGTTTTTCTACTTGGATCTCCCAAAAGTCATCTTCTCCGAGTCTGGTAGCTCATACCTGCTGGCAGATCTGGACGGAGAGGAATAAAGCGGTCTTTGAAGACCGTTCCCCCTCAGTGCTGGCGGTTGTCCACAGGGTTCGGGCCTCCTTCTTCTGGCAACCTTCCTCGATCAGTTCTCACCCCCCCTTGGTGTGCGAGTTCCCTTTGACTGCTGGCTCAACGCTGGCTTGTTTTGACGGAGCAGCTGTGGCTACTGGTCTTTGTTGTGGGGCAGGGGGTTTCTTCAAAGCTCTTCCAAACAAAGTCACGAAGTGGTTTTTAAATTGCGGTGAGGGTTCTAATACTAAAGCGGAACTTTTGGGTTTGTGGACAACCCTCGCTTTAGCTTCACTTTGGTCTTTAGACCACCTTCAAGTTTTTGGTGACTCGCGAGTCATTATTGACTGGATCAACCAAAAGAGAAAGCTACACTCGATCCAGATTGAAGGTTGGAAAGACAAAACGCTTAACCTCTCCAAGCTTTTCAGGGCCATCAGTTTCCGACACTTCTCCAGGATCCACAATAAGGAGGTCGATGTTCTTTCTAAAAGAGCCCTTGGTGAGAAAGCTGGGCGATTATCGGTGTTCCACTGTGAAAATGGGATCGATAGTCCCATCACCTGCATCAACCTGTTCGAATGAAGTGGGTGTGCGTCTCATTTGCTCCGATTTGTCTGAACTGGGCTCCAGCTCTCTGCGTTGATGGATTAGCATATTGTTTTCTGGACTGTTCGCTCAGGTCATTTTCCTTCTCGGTGACAGCGTGGTTACTGCTCTCGGGGGGGCTGTTTCAATTTTGGATCTGTTCCCATTTTGGACACTGTTTCTTTGTCAAGAGCGGCCTGCTCTCCCTGACTATTTAGCTCGTAGGAGCTAGCGATGTAAACGAAATTATATTTTTAATATAATCTTGAGTTATTTTTTTCTTGGAAAAAAAACCTATTTTTGGGTGTATTTTATTTATTTTATATTGTGAATCTTATTATTTTTGTGTGTATATTTTTTTCTTTTGGGTTGTTTCATTTTTGTTTTTTAAATTGAGAATATCCACTTTAGGCAATTTTACCCCTTCAAAAGTATAATCTAAGGAATTTTAGGTTCAAAAATGCAATTTTGGCATTATGCTTATTTGGTTGGTGTTCCCCTTTTTCTATTTGTGGGTTGTCTTTTGTAGGTAGGTCTAAGTGAAACAATATTCAAATATAATTATCCTTTCAACATTTTGGAATTGTTTTTACGATTATAAACCTTGCACCTTATATATTTACATTCACAATTGGTAGGTATCACCTTTGACTGACAACACTAGATCGATATAGTGAATAAAACTAGAAATTAAAGGTGAAGTTTTATTAATGTCCATGAATGAACAAGATGGCTTAGTGGCTCAATGAAAATGGATCTTCTCAATGTTTCAAATGAGCTAGTTGCACTCCAAGTTTTGTCTTGGACAACTGAATACAAAGTGGAAAAAGATTCTAAACATGATACTAGTTCTAAACTTTGATGTTTGGTAATTTTAGGGGTCAAGGATTCTCTTTTGTGTAACTAGCTTACCTGATTAGCTAAAATTGATCTAAATCAAATCAGTTCGTCCTCTATTGCACTTCAACTCTCTATCACCATGGGTTCTCAAAGCTTAGTCACTATGTATCCCTGCTGCTAAGTCACTATGTCAATGTTATGGTGAAAAAAAAAAATATCACCATTCACCTCGGCTATTAGGTCACAGTGGAGTATTCTTAGCTATGGTGTAGAACTCAAGGAAGGAGGTAGGGAGAGAAATCAAAGAAGAAAATATTAAGGTAGTTGGGCCTACACAATGGGGGTAGAGGGTTATTGGGGCTGTGTAGTGGGGGCATAGGTTTATTGGGATTGCATAGTGGGAGCAGAGTTTTACTGTCTTACATATTTGTTTTTTAACAGTGACTATGCTAAGTTATTTTCTTTTCTTTTCTTTAATGTTTTTTACTTTTTTAATATTTGTTTTCATTGTGTTTATTTTATATGTGGCTTTTTCATTGTGTTTTTTTATATGTGTCTTTTTAATATTTGTTTTCCTACAAGGAATTTAGACCTAATAAATTATGCGTCAACATATGGATGATATCGACATTCATGATGTGATTAACATCAACAACCTCAAATTATATGAGCCATGGAATTTATAAGAGGAGAGAGGAGACATAGGTTGTGCACTAACAAGATACTATTCCTAATTTTTTATCTCCTCTCCCAAAAGACACACTACTAAATGCTAGGATAAGGACCATTGAAGGAAACAAACTAGAATATATCCTATCAACAAAGAAGGAAACCTTCCTTCACAATCTAAGAGAATCTCCCAATACATATTAATGCAAACCCCACCCTCTACCAGGGTCTGTGCGACCTCCCGGTCTAGGATCGTTCTAGTCAAGAGTTGAAATTAGCTCACAGGATCCCTCCGAGCCCAAAATCTTAATGCACAAGTCCCAAAAACTTATTCTCGAACGAAAATTTTCATTTTCAGGAGTCCCCAAGCACTAGAAAATCCTCCCTAGAGACCGAGGGCCAAAACCGTGGGCCAAAGCTTATTCCTGTGAAATTTTTGGGACTTCGGGACCCTTCTATCCTCTTATCTCCCAACTCAAATTGTGCGAACTGCCGAACAATAAGCGGCTAGATCAAAAATCCACAATGAGCATCGAGATTGATGGCTCATATTACGTTTCCGGGCTTCGACAATTTTGTCACAAATCCTTTTCCCCAAATCTCCCGGATCGTCGAAAAGGTAATTTCACCGAGTCTTGGATCGACAATCCACAATGCTCTGACCGATGGATGATACAAATCAATTCCCTTCGAGCTTCAACTATTTTCCTTGGTCGTCAAATGACACAAATTCTTGTATCTCCTAACATTGAAGTGTTGAACGGTTATCCTTCCTCCACATGTCCCCTTCTAGATCAACGACTAGGATTCCTTTGGGGCTTCGGAGATTTTCTCCCTGTCTACACAACGACGTAAAATTTTTGATGTGTCAAGTTCCCAAACTGAGGGATCTTGCGCCACACGTCCTCTCCAACAGACGGTTGGGATTAACTCCGGCCTTCAGGCCTTCGGGAATCCAAACTACACTGCGCTCTTTTTCCCATGAGTTCTGGACCTTCGAACCTCTGGATTTGCTGCCACATGTCATCCCTATGATCAACAGTCCAGATCAACTTAGGAATTTGGGACTCCAGAGAAATCGACCTTCTCTTCCTGCTATTTTCTCAGAGTATTTACCCTCCAAATCTCCTAATATGGTGACGTGTGTTCTCTCCAATGGACGACCCAGATGAACTTTGGGTCTTCAAGACTTCGAGGATCCTAACTTCTTCCAAAATGATAATCCACCAGAGTACACGATTTGCTGACACATGCCCTTAGATTTTGGACGGCCACAATTCACTCTGGCCTTCGGGACTTTGGGGGTCCTGACTTCTCCACACGCCAAATCTTTCGAATGCGCGAAGTCCGAAGGAATTTTTCGATTAAACCTCATGCAACTCCTCTTGATCCTATTAACATAAGGATCTACAGACTATTTCTTAAGAATCAGATAGAAATTGAGGTTTACCCTCAAGAGCATTATGGTGTAAATCATGTGGCATTATGCCCATGATTTTCACAGGGAAAATGAAAAGATTGGAGGCCTAAGCAGCTCAAGCACCCTCTCTCCACCTATCACATATCATTTCCCGATACCTCCTCTCACCTCCCGACACCTTTCCTACTCACATTCCACTCTCCCTTACATGTCACCTCCTCCCTACCTATCACACCTCCCTCGTTCCTCTGCCACCTCTGCCTTTCCCTTGCCACTGCAACCTCATCCCAACCTTCGCTCCCCCAATCACTTCCTTCCACATGGTCGTCACTCACTCGTTGGGCCTTGTGAGTTTTCTCCAAGCACCTCGCTGCACATCACCCCTACGCATACGCTATCAGATTGCCACCTGCAAAGCTCGCATTGGTCACAGACAAAGACCATTTATGGCCTCGAGGCGTCAGGATGGACTCGCAAAAGTCATTGGCACCGTCTGAGAACAGTTATGGGTGTTAGGCCCAGTCCTAAATGAAGATAGTTATTGAATATTGTGGGCAGCAGTTGAGACCTTCCCTCATCCCATAAATGGAAAACATTGTAGAGAGCAGTCATGAAAACACACTTATGATCTGAAGCTTCCTTATGGGCAATTTTTCCTGTAAAGCACATAACTATGCCTAGCTCGCGTCTAACATAATGAGGTCTTCACAACTTGACAGAGTGGGCGTTGACTGAAGGCTTTGAAGGCAGTGATCTGATCACATTCCTTGTGGTTGCAGCATTTTAGTATATATAGGAAGTTTTGATATTTTGTTAAGGTCGAATGGTTGAGCTAGGCTCCCTACTATTGTAATATTTTGATTGAGAACAACTGGTTCTCTGGTTATGTATTTGTTTTTGAGACATCTTGGTTAATCTAAGTCATATTTCTTACTCCATATTATTTTCCTTTGATACTGAGAGAGTTCATGTTTGATTGATTCACATGGATTGTTGTAACTGTATTATGATAAATGTTTGATTATAGTACTGTTATGATTTCTTTCAGCTTCCTTGAAATTTGAATCCAAGAGGACCTTGTGTTTAAGTTTTTCCTCCTTAGGCTGCTATAAAATCTGATGTTCATAGCGGACCTCTACACCTTTCTCACTAAATCTTCCTCCTACTCACCCTTACTCCAACTTACTGACTGAATTTGATTCAAGACCTCAATGGCTAGTGCATGCTAGTCCAGATTTCTGAGTTAGAACGTTATTATTATTGAGTTTTCTCCATTTGACCACTCAAAACTCAATTACCTGTGACATATAAATTGATGGGTACTGGGCTTACCTTCAATGTAATATGAAGGTGACTTCTAGTGCTAACAGATCCAATGATTTTCCTCTTTCCTGCAACCTCCTAAATGGAACTTGACCGTAGATATTTGATCCTTGATAACTTCTCCTTTGAAATCGATCCATGACTTCTCCAAACACGTGAATTCTTAATGACATACAGGGTTAAACCCCGCGCTGCTTCTCCATATCTAAGGGTGACAAAAGACCTTGGATCCTCTCGAGAAGATCTCAGTCGTTCGACTCTTAAAATAATGAATCTTATCCTCCTTAATGATTATGACCACTATCCTTCCTGAGCTTGACTGCACGAGATATATAGGATCTTTGGCACCCTCCTTTGCGCTCCTATGGAACTTTGAAACTTTTGACTTATAAATTTTCTAAGTC
Source organism: Picea sitchensis (assembly GCA_010110895.2). Classification (NCBI taxonomy): domain Eukaryota; kingdom Viridiplantae; phylum Streptophyta; class Pinopsida; order Pinales; family Pinaceae; genus Picea; species Picea sitchensis. The sequence continues at coordinate 37,743 of SNQJ01S0123264.1, read as the reverse complement.
CCTCTTGTGGAATTCTTGTTCCTGCTATCTCTTTTGAGCTTTGTTCCTTTGAGGTTTATAGACCTCTGCGCACTCCTTGTTGCCTTTGAACTTCTGAGAAGTTTTGGACTTAGAGATTTTTGGAAAACTTCTCCCTTACACACTCATTGTGCTCATCTCCTCTGAGACTTCCTCAACACTTAAACAAAGTGTTTTCCCGATGCACTCCTTGCACGGGTCTTATCCAATCTTTTCTCTCCTATGAATAATTGTGCACTCTTTGCACTTCAACTAAACAATGCACTCCTTGCAATTCCACTATAAATTCACATTATCTCTTATGAGCTTTTGAGTTGATATCAACTTGGCCTATGCACTCCTTACACTAGGAATCTCATAAGAGAAAACAACTGAAACTTACCGAAACATCAAAGGTTTCCACACTTAACCATGAAAAACATATTCATGCATAAAATATACATAAAAAGATAAAACACAGAGAAGATAAAGAAACATCACATGTACTTAGATAATTCATATGACCACAACACCATATATTGGAATCAAATTCATTCAGTAAAATATGTGCATGGACTCATACAACTCTCTGCAACTCTTCATAAACTTCAACAACCCTTTCAGCAACAACAACAATAACATTCAACAACTTCATTTGCGTTTTCAATACATATATTTATACATCGAGGGGCTTCTCGATCCTTCCCTCCAGACTACCTTAGAGTTATCCTATCATAGTTATTACATTCATCTACTAAGGACTATTACATTGAATGGCAATTACATTTAGACATGAGTCGATACTCAGTATCTGTACAACCTTATCTAATAATTAAAACGATTACAATCCTCGGTGGCCTTATGTAATGGCTCAAGCCTCAAAACATTTAAAATCTTTAAATTACAATCCTTTGAAAACAAAAAAACGTGCCCTCCTTGGAATTCAAAAAAAAATTGAAATATCTGCATTGGGTGTTGATTTTTTTTTATTTATTTATTTATTTTTTTTATGTCTGGAGGAATCAACAACTAGTTGGGCACGTGCTCGCGTTACACGTGGCCGTGTTATCCAAATGCTACCACTATAACCTCCAGGTGTGCCCACGAGGCCCCATACGCGACACACATTGTAAGTCGGGGGGATTTGAACTCGAAACCTCATGGAACTTCATTTTCACGGCACTTGCCAATTGAGCTGCCCCCCCGGGGGCGCGTTGGGTGTTGATTTGTCCTCCACTTGGCCTATTAATTGTCGATGGCGATGCTCCTACATCATACTCCTCTGGTAAAAAATTCATGGACTCCTATCCATGAGATCCTGCACTGTTTTTCCATGCTTCTGAATGTTAGGTTCATACCCAACTAGCATCCTCTGTTGGGTGACCCTTCCACTTCACCAGGTACTCAAAATAAGTCTTTCTCTTGGTCTTCTTACCAATCCTTTGATCTATGATCTTCTCCATTTTTTTCTTTTCTACTATTGGCATTTTCCTTTCCCATTGAATCTCTTGTTGATCTTCGTATCCTCCTATATCATGCATCCTATAAGTGTACATGTCTACAACATTGATATGGGTGATATCATGTGCATTTGCATCAAACTTTCTGAGGATTTTACATGGTTCTATTTTATTCATATTCAATTTATTATATGTTCCCTTTGGGAACCTCTCTTTCCTCAGGTGTGCTAAAACTTGATCTCCAGCTTCAAAATGAACCTCTCTCCTTTTCTGATCAACTTGGATTTTATACTTCTGATTGCTCTCCTGCAGTTGTCTCTTTATCTGATCATGAATATTTTGCATCTCTGCAACAAAGTCTTCTTCTCTTGCACTTCTGAACTCATCATGTTTCAAATCCCTTAACTCTGAAATTCCTCTCAAATGCATTTCATACACTATTTTATTCCTGGGGAAGAATCTGATCCCACTGATTATGATGTTCAGTGACCAAAATCCTCAGCAAATTCCCTAAGATTCGATTTACTACCTCAGTCTGTCCATCTGCCTGAGGGTTATATGTTGAACTGAAGGACAAATTTGTCCCTATCCTTTTCCATAGGATTCTCCAAAATTGTCCCACAAACTTGGTATCTCTGTCTGAGATTATACTTTTGGTCAAGCCATGCAATCTCACAACCTCCTTGAAAAATAAATTTTCTATGTGAGTAGCATCACCGATTTTCTAGCATGGTATGAAATGTGCCATCTTTGAAAATATATCAACCAAAACAAATATGGAATCAATCCCCCTCTAGGTTCTTATCAATCCCAACACAAAATCCATGCTTATTGCATCTCATGGCCTGTATGGAATAGGCAATGGTTGATACAAACTAGTGTTCTGCTACTTCCCTTTTGCATACTAGAAAACTCTACATCTGTCCACAAATTTCTTCACATCAGATCTCATACCTGGATAATGGTATGAAGAACTCAGTTGTGCATAAGTCTTTTCATGGCCTAAATTTCTAGCCAATCCTCCATTGTGTTTTTCTTTCAACGGGTTGTCTCTCATTGAGAATTTTGGAATACAAAGTTGGCTTCCTTTGAAAAACGGTCCATATTGAATTAGATACTCTATCCATTGGATTTTTTCCCTTAGCAAATGGTTCTCACGTGCTTCATAAGCCTCTTTAAAATATGGATCTTCACGATGCATTTCCTTAAGGTGTTCAAACCCTAAGGTCTCCACTTTAAATTCTCGCATAATCAGACATCTCTTGCTCAAAGCATTAACAACTTTTTTAGCGCTACCACTAATGTGCTTAATAACAAAAGTAAAATTTTGCATGAATTCTACCCATTTAGTATATCTTTGGTTCAACTCCTCATGTCTAGTTATGAATTGTAAATCTTTATTATCATTGCACAAGACAAACTCCTTTGGAATGAGATAGTGCCTCCACTTTTTCAGAGCTTGTATTACAGCATAAAACTCTTTATCATAGTGTCATTCAACTTCTCACTGAAATAAGAAACAGGCTTATTGTCTTGGCTTAAGACTACACCAATAGCTACTCCACTTGCATCGCACCTCACTTGAAATATCTTCTTGTAGTCTAGCAAAACCAAAATAGGTTGTTATGTTATCTTCTCCTTTAATAATCTAAATAATTTTTCAGCTTCCTCTATCCAATTAAAAGACTTATGATTTTTCTTTATGGTGTCCATCATAGGTGCACAAATGCCATTGAAATTCCTGATAATTTTTTTATAAAAACTTGCTAATCCATAGAAGCTTCTCACCTCAAATATGCTTCTTAGAGAAGGACATTCTTTGATTTCCCTCACCTTCTCTAGATCCATCTTCAATTCATTTGAAGAGATCACAAAACCCAAGTATATGAGTTCTCTCTTCATTAAAGAACATTTCTTCAAATTTATTAACAACTTCTCCTACTGCAACCTCCTCATTACTAATGTCAAATGCCTTCACTACTCTTCTTCAATTTTACTAAAGACTAGGATATCATCCAAATACACAATTAAAAACTTACCTATGAAGTCTTTGAGTAACCCATTCATCAATCTCATGAATTTTCTTGGGGCATTTGTTAATCCAAATGGTATAACAATCCATTCATAAAATCCTTCATTTGTCTTGAATGTTGTCTTCCATTCATCTCCTTCTCTCATTCTTATCTGAGGATAGCCACTCTTCAAGTCTATCTTGGAAAAATAATTTTCTCCAATCAATCAATACATCAAATCATCCATTTTGGGTAAAGGGAATATATACCTGATGGTAATCTTGTTGATGGCTCTAGAATCTGTGCACATTCTCCAACCTCCATCTTTCTGTGGACTCAACACAATTGGTACTGTGCATGGACTCAAACTCTATCTAACCAAACCCTTATCCAACAATTCTTGGACTTGATTCTTGACCTCTTCATTTTCTTGAGGTGTTAACCTATATGTTTCTTTGTTTGGAAAATTTTCTTCTAGAATAAGGTCAATGTGATGACTAATACTCCTAATGGGTGGAAAAGAGAGAGGTAAATCATCCACCACAATATCAGCAAAATTATCCAACAGGTTTTGAATCTCTTCAGGAAGATCATCCACAAAAGTACTTGTAAGGATGACTCTGGGATTTCTCACCACAACAAACTGCATCTCATGTTCCTTCTTGAATTCATTCAAGATTTCCTTCCCACTCATGAGAAGTATTCTTGGGATAGCTTCTTGCTTTTCTTTCTTATCCTCCATTGGAAACAACATGTGTGTACGGCCATTCTTCTCAAGGGTGTAAGTATTTTTTTGCCCATCATGTATGACATTTCTATCAAATTTACATAGTCTTCCCAACAAAACATTGAAAAACGTCCATGGGTTTACATCACACAAAATCTCATCTTTGTAACCTCCTATATTGAATTCAACATTCCACTATCGACTTACCATGACTTGGTGTCCTTTCTATAGCCACGATAACTTGTATGAGTTTAGATGTGCAGTTGTCTCCAGCTCCATTGTTTCCACCATTTATGTGGATACCAAATTATCAGTGCTCCCACTTTCTATGATCACCTTGCATACCTTGTCCTTGGTCTTGTAAGTAGTCCTAAACAAACTATTCCTTTGAACTGGCTCTTTTTCTTTTTCCTCTAGTTTTAAGAGAAATTTCCTCATCATGAGGGACTTCCCATCTTCCGTTGCTTCTACCTCAACATTCTTTCTTTGAGCCTCGAAAATGCGATCTTCTCCACCTCCTTCTTTATTCTTCCTCTCAGGAAATTCCCAAGACATATTCTATGTCTTTCCACAGGCATAGCATCTCACTTCTCCTCCTCTGCCTCTTCCTCTTCCTCAAGAAAAATATTTTCTTCCACCATGGTGTCCACCTCTGGAACTTCATCCTCTTTCTGTATGACTGTGATACTTTCCTAATTCAGGTTTGGGTTTCTAGAACTTCTCTCGGACAGTTCCCTTGCCTCTGCTTGGACTCTTTCCTATGTTTCGTTGGCTTTGTTTCCTGGCCAAATTCTCCTCTTATTTTAGTGTTAACTAATAAGAATCTTCCACCGTTCTCATTTTCATCATATTGATTTCCTCTTGAATTTCATATCTCAAGCCATCGATATGCCTGGCAATTTTTTCCTCATCACTCTCTCGATGTCCTGCTCTGATGTTGAATCTGTAAAACTCCTCAGTGTATTCTTTCACTGACAAGCCCTTCTATCTTAAGTTCTGCAATCTCCTGAACATATTGATTTGATAGTCTTTGGGTATGAACTTAGCTTTCAATTTAGCTACCATTCTATCCCAATTTTTGATCTTTTGCTTACCTTTGTGCCTTTTGTTGGCTTGTAATTCATCCCACCATAGCATTGCATGTCCCTTCAGTTTGGTAACAACATGCTTCACCTTATTTTCATCTTCAATATCTTCATAATCGAAGTACTTTTGTAAGTCTCTTATCCAATCCAACAGCTCCTCAACATCCAAGTTGCCTTCATACATACAGATTTCCATTTTTTCTCTAGATCCCATTTTTGCAACATATTTCAACAAGCGTTCCTCTGCAGTGTCTCCTTCTGTTGCTCCTTTAACTTCCATCTCTTCACTCTCAGCTTCACTGATGTCACCAACATCAAGTTCTATCCTCTGCGTTGTCTCCATCGCATCCAATCTTACATGGAGTTGACTCATCTCTTCTTCCATGGATGGATTTGCTACAGGTCTTTCCCTTTGTCTTCTTGGTGGCATGGTTCCAACTTGTCTTCTTCTCTTACAAAGATTAATTATGTCTCTGATACCACTTGATGAAAACCCCACCCTCTACCAAGGTTCGCATGACCTCCCGGTCTAGGATCGTTCTAGTCGGGAGATTAAATTAGCTCACGGGCTCCCCCTGATCCTAAAATATTAATGCACTGGTCCTAAAAACTTCTTCCCAGATGAAAATTTTCATTTTCAGGAGTCTTTGAGCGCTGGAAAAGCCTCCCTAGAGACCGAGGGCCAAACCCATGGGCCAAAGCTTCTTCCTATGAAAGTTTCGAGACTTGAGGATCTTTCTATCCTCTTATCTCCCAACACAAATTCCACAAACTGTTGAACATGAAGCAACTAGATCAATGGTCCACAATGAGCATCAATATTGACGAATAAAATTACGTTTTCAAGCTTCGGTGATTTCTTCACAACGCCTTTTCCCCAAATCTCTCAGATCGTTGAAAAGTTAATTTCTCTGAGTCTTAGATCGACGGTCCAAAATTCTCTGACCGATGGACGATTAAGATAAATTCCCTTCGGGCTTCATTGATTTTCCTTGGTCTTCAAATGACACAACTTCTCATATCTCCTGATGTCGAAACGTCGAACGATTATCCCTCCTCCATGTGTCCCCTTCTAGATCAACGACTAGGATGCCTTCGGGGATTTTCTCCCTGTATACACAATGACGTAAGATTCTTGAAGTGCCAAGTTTCTGAACTGTGTGATCATGCGCCACGTATCCTCTCCAATGGACGGTTGGGATTGACTCTGGCCTTCAGGCCTTTGGGAGTCCAAACTAAACTGTGCTCTATTTTCCCCAGAGTGCTAGACCTTTGAACCTCCAGATCTGTTGCCATGTGTCCTCCATGTGATCAATGGTCCAGATCAGCTCCAGACTTCTAGACTCCAGAGAGATCAACTTTCTCTTCCCGCTATTTTCACGAAGTATTTACACTTTGGATCTCCTAATATGGTGACACATGTCCTCTCCAATGGATGGCCTAGATGAACTCTGGGTCTTTAGGACTTCGAGGGTTCCTCCACTCCTAACTTCTTCTGAAGTGATAATTCACCAGAGTACACAATCTGTAGACACATTTCCTTGGATTTTGGATAGACACGATTCACTCCGGCCTTCAGGACTTCAGGGGTCCCAAATTCTCCACACGCCAAATATTTTGAATGCATGAAGTCCGAAGGAATTTTCTGATTAAACCTCTTGCAACTCCTGATCCAATGACTTTCCTCTCTCCTGCAACCTCTCGAATGGATCTTGATCGTAGATCTTTGATCCTTGATAACCTCTCCTTTGAATTCGATCCACGACTTCTCCAACCGCACAAAGTCTTAATGACTTATAGGGTTATACCCCGCGTTGCTTCTCCATATCTAAGGGTGAAAAAATACCATGGATCCTCCTGAGCATATCTCAGTCATTCGACTCTTAAAATAATGAATATTCTCCTCCTTAAATATTAAAACTGCTATCCTTCCTGATCTTGACTGCACGAGATATATAGGATCTCCAACGCCCTCCTCTGCACTCCTATGGCACTTTAAAACTTTTGAATTATAAATTTTATAAGTCCCTCTTGTGGAATTCTTGTACCCACTATCTCTTCTGATCTTTGTTCCTTCAAGGTTTATAGACCCCTGGCTCACTCCTTGCATCCTTTGAACTTCTGAGAAGTTTTGGATTAGAGATTTTTGGAAAAAAACTCCCTTATCCACTCCTTGCACTCATCTCCTCTAACACTTTCTCAACACTTAAACAAAGTGTTTTCCTGATGCACTCCTTGCATGAGTTTTCTCCAATCTTTTCTCTCCTCTGAATAATTGTGCACTCTTTGCACTTCAACTAAACAACTGTGCACTCCTTGCATTTTCACCGTAAATTCACGTTATCTCTTCTGAGATCCCGAGTCGATCTTGACTCGGCCTATGCACTCCATGCAAGCACTATGCACTCCTTGCACCATGAATCTCATAAGATAAAACAAATGAAACTTACAGAAACATCAAACTTTTCCACACTTAACCATGAAAAACATATTCATGCATAAAATATACATAAACAGATAAAACATAGAGAACATAAAGAAACATCACATGTACTTAGATAATTCATATGAACACAACACCATACATTTGGAATCAAACCTCTCTTCTTGTATTCATTTAGTCAAATATGTGCATGGACACATACAACTCTCTGCAACTCTTCATAAGCTTCAATAGCTCTTTCAGCAGCAACAACAGTAACATTCAACAACCTCATGTGGGCATACAATACATATATTTATACATCGAGGGGCTTCTCGAGCCTTCCCTCCAGACTACATTCATTGTTTATTGTGTGGAATTGGTGGATGACATTGGTGATGGGCATGTTGGAAGACGTTCCATGACATTACAAGAGAGTTTCGATAACCATTACGTAGATGTGAATGACAAATGATGAAAATGAGACTGCATGATGAACATTGATGCAAACGTGGATGATATCAAAGATTATGTGTGGACATTAGGAATCCTTGAGTCTTGAAACCCTCACATACCGTCAAGTCATATGTCTAGTCTAACCATGTCAAATTTCAACGCATACAATAACAGTTTGAAGAAATTTCAACGTTGGCCCCTTTCACTGCTCATCGTGCGGCATCGGTGGATGACATTGGTGATTGGCGTGTTGGAATATGTTCCATGAAACTTGAAGAGAGTTCTAAAAAACCCTTAAATCCCCTAACCCCTTATGAATTAACCCTTAAAACTTTAAGCCCTAATCCCTAAACCCTTAAGCCCTCAACCTTAGTTAATCACTAATCCCTGAACTCAAAATCCATAAATCCCCTAACCCCTGAGCCATCGACCCTTAAACACTTATACCCTAATCCCTAATCCCTTAATATATAAACCCATATGCCTTAATCACTTAAACATTAATCCCCTAGCCCATAATCCCTAATCCATTAACCATTAAAATACCTAACTTGTAAGTGAAAAATCCCTTATCTCTTTACCCTTACTCCCTTAAACCCTAACCCCTAATCCCTTAACCTTTAATCCCTGTACCTAAAATCCATAAATCCCATAATCCTCAAATCCCATATACACTTAACCCCCAACACCTCAACTAATTAACTATTTAGCTACATCTGACGCTAAACCCAATTCATTGCTCACCATGTGGCATTGGTGGATGACATTGGTGATGAGCGTGTTGGAAGATGTTCCATGACAGTTTAAGAGAGTTTTGACAAGAATTATGTAGATGTGAATGACGAATAAAGACAATGAGATTGCATGATTAACATTGATGAAAATGTGGATGATCTCAAATATTATGTGGGGACATCATGCAACCTTGATTCTTGAAACCCTTGCATACTGTCAAGACATTGTATAGTCTAAGAAACAATTTGAAGAAATTTCAACGTTGTCCCCATTCACTTCTCACCGTGTGACATTGGTGGATGATGTTGGTGATTGGAATGTTGGAAGAGGTTCCATGAAATTTCAAGAGAGTTCTGACAAATCCCTAACTCCCCTAACCCATGATCCATTGACCCTTAAAACCTTAATCTATAATCCCTAAACCCTTAATCCCTCAACCTTAGTTAATCACTAATCCCTTAAGACAAAATCCCTAAATCGCATAACCCATAAGCCATCAACAATTAAACACTTAAACACTAATTCCTAATCCCTTAATCCATAAACCCCTATGCCTTAAGCACTTAAACATCAATCCCCTAGCCCATAACCCCTAAGCCATTAACCATTAAACTACCTAACCGATAAGCGCCAAATCCCTTATCTCTTGACCCTTAATCCCTTAAACCCTAACCTTTAATCCATTAACCCTTAATCCATGTACCCGAAATCCCTAAATCCCATAATCCTCAAATCCCCTATCCACTTAACCCCCAACACCTCAACTAATTAACTATTTAGGCTAATTTGGTGCTATATTTGGCACTACTTATGGTGCAATTTCTGGTGCTAAATGGGGCGCTAAATCAGGCGTTATTTCTGACACTAAATGGGGCACTAAATCAGGTGCTATTTTCGGTGCTAAAGGGGGCGTTACTCCTAGCGCTAACTAGGGCACTATTTCTGATGCTATTAGTGCCTAACTTTTGTGGTTGGCACAAAAAAACCAAAAATAGCTCCATCCCTATAAATAGCGTCGACTTTTTCAAAAAAATCAAGAAAAATACACTAAAACCAACTTTGGAATATAAAAAGGTAGAAAAAATAGGAGAAACTCACAGGGATTTGTTGTAGTGAGAGGGTTCCTAAAACTTCTACTATTAAGAAAGAAATTCCCCTTGTGTTATAATAAAAATATGTCTGTTGGGACAGATCCGACCTATCTAGCTGTGAAGCCGATTACAGCCTCTTTGATAGCTTAGCACGAGGCAGAGACTACCCGCACCTCAGATGGTCCTTCGCCTGAGGCAGTAATGAAGGGGGAAAAGGAGAGGTGAAAGACTTACAAGAAGTCTTTCTTAGGACCAACCACTTTGGGTTTTGTCCTCCCTCAACTTCCTGGATGGCCAAAATGGCCTAGGGGGTGAAAATTATGGACAATAGGATGAAAATAAGCTCATTGATTTTTAGGACAACGAACTAAACAAAGCAAACAATGAGTTGTTCGCTCCCTTAAATCGTTGGAAAATGACCCAGAATGGGTTCCTAGGGTAAACTGAGGTCCTGGAGAATTAAACCAATCAATGCCTCAAGTGAAAAAGTGAAAAATAAGGGTGAAATGTGAGACTAAAAGCTACAACCAAGTCCTTTTAGATGGCTTTAAATTGTGAAAAAGAAGTTGTTCGAAGGCTTTAAGACAGAGAAACAAGTCCATAATGGCTTGGTACCCCACAGGGTGACCCAGGAAGTGATCCCGGAAAATTACCAAATCAAAAGGGGGGCTGTAAAACAAGATGGACAACCTTTTTACAAGTTGTTAAAGCTATGTTTGGGAGAGTACTTACAACTTCAATTTTGGTTCACAGATGAAGGGTGGACTGACAAAAGGTTTGACTTTAAATGTATTTTATTGGTGAATTTTTTGTTATTAACACGTGCCTTGGCCACCAAACTATTTTGAATGTTATCCTGATCAGGAAAACACATCCCAGAAATGTGTCAACCAATATAAGAAGAGTAGTCTTAGTAGACCATGATGGTTAGGTTGAAGAGTGCCCCATGTAGTTCAGAGAAGCATGGATTAGCCACTTCTTGTCACTAGCGTTTTCGGGCTCTTAAAGCCGCTTGGATGGAAGAAGTGTTGGTTGTGGAGCCTGATTATCTTCCTGATTCAGAGGTCCTTTCTTTTAGCTGTGTTTATACCCCATGAAGTACACCCCAGAAGTATGTACACTCTTCCACGCGGGGGAGTGCAGAGGGGGGGTACCCCCTCTGCGGGGTCCAGGG
>SNQJ01S0123264.1:0-26574 GCA_010110895.2 Picea sitchensis | reverse complement strand
TGAAAGGTCTTATTAATATTGACCTTTATTACATCCGAATACATTGATCTACCTATGTGCGGGCTAGGACCTTAACAGAGGAGGGGAGGGTGGATGTTCATGTTGAGGAGGGAGCAGGGGAATGGGGGAGTGAAGGTGTGCAGGAATTGGGGAGAGGGAAGGAGTTGAGCGAAGGTGGAGGGATCTGCACGCGCAAGGAAGGGAGAAAGGGACGAGGAGAAGATGAAAGTGGATTGGGGGAATGGAGGGTGATCTCACATGATGGAGGAGGTGGTGGAGTTTGAGGACCACATGTGAAGGAGGGGGAAAGGGAGAACGCATGGTTTAGTGGATCAAGGATGATTGGTGAGTGTAGGCGGAGGTATGAGCGTGGGGTTATGGGAATGGTAACACTGACTATGGAGGAGGGAGGTGGTGATGGCATGGAGGAGTTTCAAGTGCACAGGAAAGGAGGGGGTGGTGGTGGTGCCCCGGTGGTGGATGTGTGACTGACCACCCCCAAATTAAAAAATTTGTTTTTTTTTTCAATTGTTTTGGGTTTTTTTTCAATAGTTAGGAGAGGGAGGTTTTGGGTTCAAACCCCCTCCCCTCCTTTTTTATTTTTTGGGCTATTTCTGGACCTTTTTGGGCAGAGGAAAAGGGAGGGGATTGTGGTTCAAAGCCCAGGTCCTGCAAATGGCCATGCACAGGCCTTCATACTCAACCACAGTAAAAAATTTAATCCTCTAAAGGAGCTTTCAAGGCTTGGGCCTAGTGCCCAAGAGGGGTTCGAATCCCCTCCCCTTTGAATTTTTGCACTGAATTCATTGAATTCACACCAACTAGAAAACATGAACCAACAACCAATTTGAAATCTAAACCAACAACCAATTTGAAATATGGACCAACACTAAGAAAATCATTCTTAAGGAAGAAATAACACTTTTCCATGCAAAACTAATCCACCACAACCAACAAATTTTATTTTGAATTGGGACTCATGGGGAATTACCTGGCTCTGTGTCTGAAGGTTGTTGCATGGTTATGGATGGCTGCTCAGTGAAGACCTTCAATTTCTTCCAGGAATCCTCCTTCTTCCATTGAAGACCTATTGCATAGCTCCCTCTCCCCTTGGCCAAAATGCCAAAATGACTTGAGAGAGGGGAGAGGGAGGGTTTTGTATTTTTTAATTTTCCAAAAAAAACAAATTTACCCAATATTTCATGAGGGAGGATGTGCTTCCTCTCCTTGATTTTATGAAATTTCTGATTTTTTATAATTTTTTCTCACTATTTTTTTAATATTCCTCGAAAATTGTGCAAGTCAAAGTTTCACTTTGACTTTGACTTTGACCTTGTTGTTGTTGACTTAGCCCCAAAAAGGTTGACAGATGAGACAAAGTCGGAATTGGACACAGGGCACGTCATTGGAAAGGTGTCGACGAGCCGGTCGAGAATATGAAGTCACCAATATGAAATAATGCAACATTGTCCCTCAATTTCATCTTAGAACATTTGTCACTTAAAACCCCTGATTTGTTGGTGGGCCCACATGACACCCAATCTTGCAAAAGGTGCCATATCATCATATGATAATGAATCGATCAAAATGAAGTACCATCAGAAATTTATCAACAAGGTAGCCATAGATTTGTGTGTTGGGGTCATTAATGGTTGTTTTATCTGTCATGAAACCCTGCTACACAAGCTGGTTTCCCCCCTTTTCCTGAAATAATTGACCAACTTGTGACAGCTCTAACCGGGCCATACGAGGATGGAATAAGGAAAATGAGGAGCCATTGGAAAGGTATCTAAGTCCATTACAATGTGGAATTGTGAAATCTTTGATTTAAAAATCTTTACCTACAATTGTTAAACCTCAAAGCACTGCAACCAATCTGGTGTCTGAAATTGGTCATGAACTTGCGAAGGCTCGTTCTTACCAACCGGGGGTCAAAACCAAGAACAAGATATACCGTTGGAAAGGTATCACACTTCCATACACCATTCTTGGGTTTTAGTTTCCTTTTAAAACATAAATATGAACAAAATCATACCAGGAAGCCACAGTTATTGGTTTTGTCCATTCCGCTGATGCTAACTTTGCATCCTCCATAGGGGGGTCATATAGACTCGGAATTAGGCACATGATAGACCATTGGAAATATTGTCTTGATCCATAAAATATGGAAGCATTTTATTTCCCAAAATGTGACCAGAATCCATCTAATACTTTTCTAAAGGACCCCGTCCCCAAGGGACCCGCCTAGTGACAGGCGAAAGGGGCCAACGTTAAATTTTTTGCAAACCACATGCTTAGCTCATGAAATATGAATTGAACAGTCTTGACATGAGGAATTATGATGTGGGAGGGTTCAAAACCCTTTGAAGGTATCCATATGATACTCTTTCAAGGGAAGACGACATAGTAACTATGACCCCCGCCACTGTCTTCGACTAGAACCATAGCACAAAGGGACGCTTCTGGAGGGATGAAAGTGTAAAACACCATGTTGAGCCCAGAGCATATTTTTGGGTCAACATTATTGGTGCCAGAGGGTAATTTCTTCCAAATCATGTAGAACAATGGGATCACCCGCGTGATAGGCGAGAATACTCGGTGGAAATGTATACTTTCAAAGTGACCAAGGTGGGTGAGGGGGGGAATTCAACTGTAGTATAAGGAACATTTTTCACATTAGGGATAACCAAAGAATGAAAGTGGTGCTGCAAAGATATACAACTGAATTTATACTGAGATTCACATAAGATAGAAGAATGGGAATAATGACCCAGGTTTTGTTGAGCAATGTGGCCCAAGTGACATGGGGCCCTCACCCAGATTATGGATTAACTGTGAGAATCGAGGCTTGAGGTGAACCTTGGATCAACACAAATTCTCATACATACCTTCTATTTGCGACACACAAACAAGTGAATGGTGATTTTTCGAGATCAGCGACCCACTGGAGAAAAACGCGCAATCAAACTAGTCAAACAAGGAAGTAAAGAAATATAAAATAACTTTGGCAATGGGAGCTGAAATATTCAGTGCTCACAAGTGATGGAACTTCGTAGGAAATATTATCGTTGCTTGGAAGAAATAATATTGTAAGTGGTCGGGTAAAGTATAGTTGCAATCACATAGCTATGTAGGCCATCATGCCATCATGGTTTTCAGCTTCACCAGAGAATGATATGCTACCTCCTTAGACTTTCCCCACTGACTTTGATTAAATAACAATCAGATTTACTCCTATTTAAGGTGACATTAATTCAGAGTTTCCCATAATCCAAGCATGATAAAAGGGATCCTAGGAGTTCACTCTTTTCAAACAACAATACAACAATAAGACCAGTCCCCTTCCCATTGAACACCAAACAAACAAAAAAGAAGACAGCCTACGGAATTAAAATGAAAAAGACCAAAACCAAGGGAAAAATCAAAGAGGGGATTATACTCAAAAATCGAAATCAAACAAGCAAAAAGACTCAAAATTGAAACCAAGCACGCAAAAGGCTCAAGATTGAAACCAAGGAGATATATACAAGCATAAAAAAGGAAACATCAAATACATACAAGAAGGAAAATCAGCAACAATGAATACATACAAACAAAAAATGAACAAGTGGTGAATTATGTACAAGATGACGAGGTCTCTCAGGAGTAAAAGAACTTTAGGTGACGACCATTCACAGGGAATTGAAGTGGTTCTCCATCCATGGTTTTAAATATGAAATCATTTGTCCCTAATTACTTGTAGATTGTGTAAGGACCCAACAATAAAGAATCAAAATTGCAATGTTTGCTTTGTCCCACAGTACGACATCATCTCCTACTTTTTAATTTACCATTGTGGATCTTCTATCGAAGGAACGTTTAACAATATCTTGCTTCTTTTGGAGGTGTTGGAATGCATCTTTTCTTACCTCTTCTAGTTCAATGAGTGTGTCTAAACGATGTTGTAAAGGTTGGAAATCATCTTCTGCCTCAGCAATAGCCAACCTAAGTGAACAGGCATGACAACAGGAGCTCCATACACCAGAGTGTAAGGAATTTGACATGTTGTTGTCTTAGGGGTTATACGATCAGACCATAAAGAAAAGTTTAAATTTGTGTGCCAATCACGCTTGTTATCTTTGACCGTTCTCTTAAGGATCTGAATCAGATTTTTATTTGTGGATTTGGCCAATCCATTACCTTGGGGGTAATAGATGGAATATCGAACAATTTGGATGTCATATGTAAAACCAAGTTGGAGCATGACATTAAACATGAAATTTGATCCATTATCAGTTAATATTTCAGCAGGGTTCCCAAAACGATATAAAATGTTACGCTCAACGAATTCTACCACCTGCTAACTCGTAGTGTTCCTAAGAGCAATTGCTTCAGCCCACTTTGTAAAGTATTATGTTGTTGTTAAGATGAATATGTGACCATTGCTGGAAGGTGGTGAAACTGTCCCAATAAATTCCATGCCCCATCTTGTGAAAGAGACTTGGATTTCAATAGGCCTAAGAGGTAAGGCAACTAACTTTTGCTTCCTAGTGAAGCGTTGGAAAGCTTCGCATTTCCGAGCCAGTAAATGGGCATCTTGGTGGAGTGAAGGCCAAAAGTAACCTGCATGCAAAAAAAATTCTACAGTGGTTTTGGCTGAAAAGTGACCTCCATAAACCCCGGAATGGAAATTTTCAATGGCCATTTGGGCTTGGTCAAGAGTCAAGAATTGTGACAAAACCCCATCAAGGTTTCTTCGGTAAAGGATTTGGTCTTATAAAACATACCAGAAAATTTGTAAATGAAGTGTTTGTTTGGATTTAGTATCCATGTCTAGTGGGAAAACACCATTGATCAGGAAATATACGATAGGTACATACCATGGTTGTGAAGCTAAATCAATTTCGTTAACCAGTTCTTCAAAATAAATCAAGTCATCTACTTGAGGTGGTTCATCTATGACCGAGGGGTGGGATTGGGTTGGAAATTCATCCAACCCTGTCCCCCTTATGGTTTTCGTCGGTTTAATGTCCAAGTCATATTCTTGAATGTGCATGATCCATTTGGACCACTTACTATGCAATTCGGTTTGATTCAAGGTAGTGACTAAGAGAGATATAGGCACAAAAACCTGAACTTTGTGACCTTGGATGTAATGTCAGAATTTCTCCAAGGATTTATAAAAAGAATAACCATGTTTCTCCAGTGTAGAATAGTTCAGTTAGTGTGTGTTCAAATTTTGGCTCACAAAGGCGATTGGCCTAAGATTTTCCTCATGATCCTTTTGCAATAAGATTGCAGAAATTGTCTCCTCTGATGAATTAGTGTACATGACAAAGTCTTTAGAGGGATTAGGAATGATTAACAGAGGGGCATAAGAAATGTCTTGCTTAATGGACTCAAAATCATGATGGGCAGGTGGGTCCCATTTGAACCGAATTTCCTTCTTCATAAGTTGATTTAGAGGTTTGACTACTTGAGAAAAATCATGAATGAAGCGTCTTAGGAAGTTTATATTTCCAAAGAAAGATTGCATTTCTTTTTATTAGTAGGTAAGGGTAGATTTTGTATTGCTACCACTCTCTCGGGATAAACTTTGACACCTTCTTGAGAGACGATGTGACCCAAATTTTTTCCCTCCATAACACCAAAAATGGTCTTCCTAGGATTTAAAGATATGCCAAACTTATGGCATCTAAGGAGAACCTGTCTGAGGTGATCAAAATGACTACTTTGTTATTTGGAAAAAACTGTGAGGTCATCGAAGTAGAAAACAATCACCTTACCCAATAATCCTTTGAAAGCAATGGCCATGGCATGTTGAAAGGTGTTCCCGACATTAATCAAGACAAAAGGCATTTTGTTATACGCATATCTGCCCCAACGTGTAGTGAAGGTGGTTTTGTGACTATCAGAAGCCTTGAGGGCTATCTGATTGTAACCTTAGAAACCATCTAAAAGGGACATCATCTGAGCCCCAAGGACTTGATAGAGGATCTCTTCCATTGGTGGGAAAGGGTACGTGTCCTTTAGGGACACCCTATTCAAATGTCGAAAGTCGACACACAAACAAATATCACCAGTTTTATTCCTAACGGGAAGCAAATTAGATACCCATTGTAAGTAACGAACATGGTATATGACCCTGGATGCTTCCATCTTGTCTAATTCAACTTTAATTCTTTGTTTGAAAGCATGATTGTTCTTTATTTGTCTCTTCCTTTAAGGTTTTGAATCAAAGATTATGGGTATGGCATGGACTATCTCCTTCATATCGAAAACCTTGAGATCCTCGTAGGACCAAGAAAAAACATCCTTGAACTCTGTCAAGAGTTCCATGAATTGAGCGATCTCAGAAGGAGAACACTATGACCCTATATAAACCAGTTTTGGATCTTTCTCAGTTCCCAGGTTTATAGCGATGGCTTCCCACACCTTCCTAACAAATTCACTATCAATAATAGGTGCAAAGGTAGTGGCATCATTGGAATCAAACATGGATTCTAGTACGGACAAACCAGGGGGGATTTTATTTGTCTTCAAATGGATTATGTACCCAGTTTCCTCTTCCAACTCATGGTTGATATGTAAATCTTCGAATTTCTCCTTGTTTTGAAGGAACCTACAGACTTGGTCGTCGATATCAAAAACTTGCCAAGAGTCAACGTTATCAGGTAATGCAGGTCTATGTAAAATTTGGACTTTTATATCTTCGATAGACCTTAAGATATCCAAAGTGAAGAAAGAACCAGCCAAGGCCAAAGTATCAACTACGTGGTTTGCGGCTCTAGGTACGGCTTGAATGTTTAAACATAATAACTTCTCAATAAGTTCCTTATCCCTTCGGTGGTATTGTTTGAGGCGTCGGTTATGAACTTCATATTTATCTCTGATTTGATTCACAACCAATTCAAAATCCACACTCACCAACAAATGACAAATTCTTAAGTCTAAGGCCTTTTGGAGGCCTTGAACTAACGCTTCATATTCAGCCATTGATCTAGGTGGATATTGGTAGCCACCCACCTATTCCAACTGGCTCCTGGTGTCCTCTCTTAATTCATCACGTCTTTATGTACTCCTTTATNTGTGAGTTCTACACTTCTGGGGATTTCTAAATCCTCACAAATTCTCCAGGTGGATACGGGTGGCCTCTCACCTAATCCAATTGGCCTATTTTGTATGTTTTCATGTCATCACATCTTGTTGTACTTCGAGGGCTATTTTGGGGCTCTAAACTTTTTTTTCTTGACTCACCACAGTCATACTGTAGACGGAGTCAGAGTCTAATGACAGAATGTGTATTTCTCTGAAATACCTTTCCAACGGGCTATCACATGCCTAAAACAGAGGGCATATGAAAAAGTTACGACCCTAGGAAGTTGAGGTACCAAATTACACCAACTTACCCATAGGGCCCACATGACTTTTGGCGTTTCACCTTATAGGGTTAGGTTTTTGGTCTAGGGTTTTGGAATTCATGAGTAATATGTAAAGTCCCTTTGGAGCCTCATTGTAATCCATTTCTACTTAGACGGATGCGTGTAGCAGCCACATCTCTTCTGAAAGATAGCTACCACTATTCGAGCAAGTTTTAGTTCTACAGTTCTACAGTTTCAGTTTATTTCATTATTGAATAGAAGATATTGTTCACTGAATATTTGTGTTATTCTTCCTATCTATGTGTTTATGGTATTCAGTATGTAATCAGTTCATTCCGCTCCTAAGTACGGATCACTGGCATCAGAGCAGTCTGGTCTTCATTTTTTTTCTTTGTGCATGTCCCCGACAAGGTCTGGGTACAAGAAGTTTGGAATCGAACGAATTGAGCCATTACCATATCACTCACGCTGAGCCTGATAAAAACATATGGGAGACAAAAATAAATATGATGGAGCAAAAGATCCTATTAAAATGTTGCTCGAGGAAGCCCTCGTGTGACAAAGGAATGAAATGATGGACAACTTCGCGCAAATCCTTCGATGGCTGCCCACGAGAGAAGCATATTCATCATGTGGCCATGCAACCCCCTTCAAGGTATAGGTAAGTTTTGATATTCCATTATTTGAAGGACTAATAGATGCGGATTTTGTAGATAAATCGTTGAATTTGCTCGAAGGATATTTTTTGGTCCACAATTTTTCCGATCAGGAAAATATCACTTTTGCACTCCTCAAGTTCGTTCCCCATGTTAAAGATTGGTGGGATAATTACTCTAAGCAAAGGGTCGTCGAGGAATCTTCAATTTTTGTGGTGGACCCTACATGGGATTCCTTCTGGGACACCATCAAAGAATAATACTGGCACAAACCCCACCCCTCCTTCTCCTTAATGGGGTTGAACGACCTCTCGGTCTAAGATCGTTCAATTCATCAAATTGAATGATTTGTCGGGATCCTGATGGAACCGTTTCAACTTAACACAAACCCTTTTTCACTTCCTCGGCACTCGCGATGTGGCACCTGCGGACACTCTCCTTAGCATTTTTCAACTTCGATGCCAATGCTGCTAGCTCTTTGTGCTAGGATTCCCTCTTCGATGTGACCACAGACTATATCCGTGGGCCACTCCCTTCGCGACCCCGCACTTCAGAACTTTTGACGCAACACCCCTACCCTCAACAGGTTCTGCTTGACCTCCCGGTCTTCGGATATTCCTATTCCCTGAGCCGAAATGGCTCTTTAGTTCCCACTGGAACCTTCAATGCACGTAAAACCACAAGTACTTCTAGAAGCTACGCTCACGTGAACAAGCACTAGGTGTGAACCCCTACTCCATGTGACCACCGGTGTGACCACTAACTTAACCCCAAATGGCTCTTCAAGTTGCGCGACTTCACGTTTTAAGATTTTGGGAGCTCTACTGTGAGTCTCCCCGACTCCTCCGATCCCTGAAACCCCGAAATGGGCTAACGATCCACTAACTCCTCCCTTATGCCTTAACCATATGACCTCCAGTCAATTCTTGGGGCCTTACTTCTGAGCACGTTGGGATTTTACGACTCGTGAGTTCGCGATGCGACTCTTCCCTTTTTCCCCAAAGTCCAAACTCACAACTTCCTTGCTATTGATCAACGATATTGGCTCTTCCTCGATCTGATGGTCCAGATCGTGTTGGGATTTCACGTATCATGGATTCTTGAAAAAACTTCCTCCACACATCTGTCTCTCGAAATGTTGAAATTCAAGCGCCAAATCAATGACTCTCATCCCTTCAGATCTCACGGATATTATCTCTCCTGATCTTGCAAGTGTTGAAATCGTCCGTTCAGGTTCTCAAAGACTCTTGGCCAAGTAACTTGGTGTTCGTCCTCCTGAGATTGGTTTCTGCAAGGCGACTTCGACCCTTGTTTGTCCTCTGGACTTTCCAAGTCTCTATCCCTCCTGAACTTGATTCTTGCTGCAAACTCAAGGATTCTATGGAATCTTGCATGCACTCCTTGCAGCCTTCATGATAATCTCTGATTATCCAAACTATCCAACTCTGCGCACTCCTTGTGACATAAATTCTTCAACTTTTCACTTAGGTTGGAAAAGTCTAAGACTTTGACCTGGCCTGCGCACACCTTTCACGACTCTATGCTATACTTGCACTTTTGTTGGTATAAGAACAACTCTATCTCTCCTGAGCTTTTCTGAGATAAAACTCAAAACTCGTTGATGCACTCCTTACAGACTTTCACTGTACTCTTTGCAGGAATTCTGAGGAAGAGAAACAATTGAAACTCATACTCTCCCTCTCAGAGACTTCATACATTCAACATGAAATCACACACATAAAATCATTGAAACAAATGCATAACAAAGCATATAATAAAATTGTGAACATACCATTCAATAGATGCAAACAATATCCATAAAAACACCATGAAATTGATTCAAAGCATTCTTATATTAACTCAAGTGCTTTTGTACATGAGTTCTACAGCAACAACTATCTTCTTAAACAATTTCTACAACTTTTCTTGTCTTCTATGCTCTCCTATGCTCTCTTTTCTCTACAGCTTCTACTCTTACAATTGAGAATAATAATACAATACAATACATATGAGGGAGATTTCTCGAGTTTTCCCTCCTACAACCTCAAGCTATCTAATTGAATTAAAATCTACAACTACTTTACATTCATTACATTAATTGTCTACAACCAACAGATGAGAGAAATGCTCAAGATCTGCGTTACAATTCCCAAAACATTTAAGAGAACTTATTTCTCTCCAGATATTACATTAATGTGCCATCCGTTTGAAATTTGAAATATCTTCAAAATGTGCGTTTGTGTGTATCTAGTTGTCCTCCTCTTGTGCTTGTTGGCGATGCTCTTGCATCATACTCCTTTGGCTGAAAAATTCATGGACTCCCATCCATGATCTCCTGCACCATATTTCCATGTTTCTGGATATCTGCTTCACTTTCCCAACTGGCATCCTCAATCGGGTGTCCTTTCCACTTTACAAAGTATTCAAAATATGTCTTCCTCCAGGTCTTCATACCAACTCTATGATCAATGATCTTTTCCATCTACGGATTTTCAGCTACATGCATCTGTTTGACCCACTGGATTTATTTCTGATTTTCTGCCCCATCTGTTTCATCTGCTCTGTAAGGGTACATATATTCTATGTTGAATATGGGTGATATTCCCACATCATCTAGCAATTCTATCTCATAAGCATTTGCCTCAAATTTTCTCAAAATATTACATGGCCCTAACTTTTTCATTTTCAACTTATTATATGTTCCCCTTGGGAACCTTCCTTTCCTTAGATGTGCTAAGACCAAATATCATACTTCGAATTGAAGCTCTCTCCTGTGTTTATCTGCTCTGTGCTTATATTCCTAGTTGGAACTCTGCAACTTCTCTTTAATCTTATTTTGGAACTCTTGCATCTCTATTGCAAAATCTTCCGCTCCAACACTCCTGAACTCATTCTACTCTAAGTCTCTCAACTCAGATACTCCCCTTGGCTACATTCCATACATTATCTGGAATGGGCTCTGTCCTGTACTTCTGTTAGGTGATTCGTTATATGCAAATTCCTCTTTTGACATAATGTAATGTTCAGCTACTAAACTCCTCAATAAGTCTCCCAAAATTTGATTTACTACCTCAGTCCATCCATCTGTCTAAGGGTGATATGCTAAGCTAAAAGATAGATTTATCCACAGCTTCTTCCATAGTGTCCTCCATAAATAACCAACAAAATTGGTATCTCAATTTGAAACAATACTCTTCGGTAAACCATGAAGTCGAACAACTTCTTTGAAAAACATATTTGCAATGTGTGTTGCATCACTGGTTTTTTGACATGGACTAAAATGTTCCATGTTTGAGAATATGTCAACTACCACGAATATGGAATCACAACCTCTCTATGTCCTTGGCAGTCCTAACACAAAATCCATGCTTACTGTGTCCCACGACCTCTCTAGTTTTGGCAATGGTTGATACAATCTTGTATTATGTCTTCTCCCCTTTGCGTGCTGGAAAATTCTACATCTGTTGACAAATTTCCTAACATCTATCCTCATCCCTAGCCAATAATATAAATTGTTCAGTTGCGCAAATGTTTTATCATGGCCGAAATTTCCAGCTAATCCTCCACTATGTTTTTCCTTCAAAAGGTTTTCTCTCATAGAAATCTTCCGGATACACAACTAATTTCCTTTGAATAGCAATCCATCCTGAATTAAATATTCAATCCATTGGCTTATGTCTATCAGAACAGGATTCTCACATGCTCCATAAGAGTCCCTAAAATATGAATCATCTTTGTACATATCCTTAAGGCTATCAAAACCTAAGGTCTTCACACAAAACTCCTGCAGAATCAAACATTTCCTACTCAATGCATCAACAACCTTGTTAGCATTTCCAGAAATGTGTTTTATAACAAAAGTAAAGTACTACATAAATTCAACCCATTTTGCTTGTTTTTGGTTCAGTTTCTCTTGTCTAGTTATACACTGTAAAGCATGCTTCTCTCTATACAAAACAAACTCTTTCAGAACCAAGTAGTGTCTCCATTTCTTCAGCCCTTGTATGACTGCATAAAACTCTTTATCATACATGGAATAATTTCTCTTGGCGTCATTCATCTTCTCGCTAAAGTATGCAACCGATCTATTGTCTTGACTTAAGACTTCTCCAATCGCAAATCCACTTGTGTCACATATAACTTGAAATGTTTTATTGAAATCTGGCAAAACTAGAACTGGTTGTTCAATTATCTTCTCCTTTAACAACTTGAAAATTTTATCTTCTTCCTCTGTCCAATGAAAAGGTTTATGTATTTTCTTGACTGTGTCCATCATTGATGCACAAATTCCACTAAATGTTTTTATGAACTTCCTGTAAAAACTGGCTAGTCCATGGAAGCTTTTGGCTTCAAAGATATTCCTTGGCGATGGCCATTCTTTGATTTCTTTTACCTTTTCAGGATCCATCTTCAACTCATTCGAAGAGATTACAAAACCCAAATAAATGAGTTATGTCTTCATGAAAGACGACTTCTTCAGATTTATCAGCAATTTCTCTTGCTGCAACCTCCTCATCACTAGAATTAAATGTCTCAAATGTTCTTCATCAGTCTTACTGAAGATTAGTATATCATCAAGATACACAATTACAAACTTCCCAATGAAATCTTTCAAGACTTCATTCATTAATCTCAAGAAAGTACTTGGTGCATTCGTCAAGCTAAATGGCATGAAAATAAATTCATACAGTCTTTCATTCATCTTGAATGTTGTCTTCCATTCATCACCTTCTCTCATTCTAATCTAATGATATCCACTTTTCAAATCAATTTTTGAGAAAAACTTTGCTCCACTCAAGCAATCCATCAAGTCATCCATCTTGGGTAAAGGAAATCTATACCTGATGGTGATTTTGTTTATATCCCTTGAGTCTATACACATCCTCCATCCACCATCCTTCTTCGGGCTTAAACTGTTAGCATAGCACATGGACTCAAGCTTTCTCTAATCAACCCTTTGTCCATCAAATCTTGGACTTGCTTATTGACCTCTTCATTCTCCCGCAGCGTTATTCTTTACGCTACTTTGTTCAGTAAACTTGCTCCTGGTATAAGGTCAATATGATGGCTTATTCTTATGATGGGAGGCAACGAACAAGGTAAATCGTCCACCACTATATCAACGAAATTTTCCAGCAATTCCTGAATTTCCTCAGGTAGATCATCCATTGAGGTACCGGTCAAGATGACTCTAGGTTTTCTTTCCACAACAAACTGCATTTCTTCATCTTTCTTGAATTCATCCAGAAGTTCCTTCCCACTCATGAGAAGTATAGTATTTCTTGTTTCTTTTGTCACCTTCTTGTCCTCAATTGGCAGCAACATATGTGTCCTACCATTCTTTTCCAAGGTGTATGTATTCTTTCTCCCATCATG
Source organism: Picea sitchensis (assembly GCA_010110895.2). Classification (NCBI taxonomy): domain Eukaryota; kingdom Viridiplantae; phylum Streptophyta; class Pinopsida; order Pinales; family Pinaceae; genus Picea; species Picea sitchensis. The sequence goes on along the minus strand of SNQJ01S0123264.1, from coordinate 13,181 downwards.
AATAACATTTATGTCATATTGCCATGGCCTCCCCAACAAAAGATGACACACATCCATGGGAATAACATCACATAAGATCTCATCTCTATAACCCCCTATCTTAAATTCAACTAAACAGTGTTTAGCGACAGTTACTCGGTGTCCTTTTTGCAACCACAAAACCTTGTATGGGTTTGGATGTGCAACTGTTTCCAATTCTAGATTTTCCACCATCTCTGTGGATACTAGATTATCCATTCTTCCACTGTCCACTATCACCTTGCATACCCTATCCTCTGGATTGGATTCTCCATCTCTTTCTCTGGCTTCAAGAGAATTTTCCTCATCATTAAGGATCTTCCGCCTTCTACATCTTCTGCCTCAACATTTCACCTTTGTGCTTCTGAAATGTGAGCTTCACCTCCTCCATCTATTTTTCTATCGGGACATTCAAAATATTGGTGTCTGATCTTTCCAAAGACAAAACATTTTATTTCACCTCCTCTGCCTCTTCCTCTCCCTCTTGCTCATGGAAAAGTGTTCCTATCGGCATATCTTCTTCCTTGTGAACTTCCTCCCCTTTTTGGGTGGTTATGTGGTTTCTTCTCTTCATCTTTGGGATTTTGTACTCTGTCCTGGGAAACTTCTTTGCCTCTGCTTTGACTTCTACCTTGGCCCCTCTGACCTTGATTTTAGGCCAATTTCTCTTCTGCCTTCAGAGCAATCTGATAAGCATCTTCCACATTTCTGATTGTCACCATGCTCATTTCATCCTGAATCTCATATCTCAGGCCATTCATGTATCTGGCGACTTTTTCATCATCACTCTCATGACGACCTTCTCTAATGTTTAACCTGTAAAATTCCTCAGTGTATTCCTTCACTGTCATCCCTTTCTATCTCAAATTTTGCATTCTTCGAAACAGATTTATTTGCTAATCCCTGGGTATGAATTTGTCTTTCATCTTCATGACCATCATGTCCCAGCTTTTGATTCTTTGTTTGGCTTTGCAACGCATTTCAACCTGCAGTTCATCCCACCACAATGTTGCATGCCCATTTAGTCTAGTGATAGTGTGATTTACTTTCTTATCTTCTTCGATATCCTCATAGTCAAAGTATTTATCGAGATCCCTAAACTAATATAGTAGCTCCTCAACGTCTAAGTTTCCTTCATACATTGGGATGTCCATTTTTTCTCTGGCCCCTATTCTTGCAATATCTTTGAATAGACTTTCCTCTGCAGCATCTTCGGCTACAAATTCTTCTTCGACTCTAGCTTTGTTTTCATTCTCGGCCTTAATGACATCCCCAATATTAGGTGTTCCCCTCTATTTTGTCTCCATGGAATCTAATCGAGCACAAAGTTCTCTCATCTCCCTTTCCACAGCTGGATCAGGCATGGGTCTTTCTTGATGTCTTCTCGGTGACATTGTTTCAATTTGTCCATGCAGAATTCAAACCACAACTGTCCTATGTCTTCCTTCTATAGAAAACAAAATTTGTTATCTCTAATACCACCTGATGCAACACCCCTACCCTCAGCAGGGTCTTCTTGACCTCCTGGTCTTCGAATATTCCTATTCCATGAGCCGAAATGTCTCTTTAGTTCCCACTGGAACCTTCAATGCACATAAAACCACAGGTCCTTCTAGAATCTACGCTCGCACAGACAAGCACTAGGCGCGAACCCCTACTCCATGTGACCACTGACTTAACCCCAAATGGCTCTTCAAGTTTCGTGACTTCCCATTTCGTGATTTTAGGAGTTCTATTATGAGTCTCCCCAACTCCTTCGATCCCCAAAAACCCAAAATGGGCTAACTGTCCACTACATCCTCCCTTATGCCTTAACCATATGACCTCTAGTCAAGTCCTGGGGCCTTACTTTCGAGTGCATCGGGATTTCAAGACTCGTGAGTTCACGATGCGACTCTTCCCCTTTTCCCTGAAGTCTGAACTCGCAACTTCTTTTCTACAGATCAATGGTCTTGATTCTTCTTCGATCTGACGGTCTAGATCACGTCAGGATTTCGCGTATCGGGGATTCCCAAAACAGCTTCCTCCACACGTCCATCTCCCGAAATGTTGAAATTCAAGCACCAAATCAATGGCTCTCGTCCCTTCATATCTAATGGTTGTTCTCTCTCCTGAGCTTGCGAGTGTTGAAAGACTCTCTCCTTAATCGCTTCGTTGATCTACTGGATCCAAAGGTCCACGGAAAATCGGTTTTCTCCCTCCGATAAATTCAATCGTCCGTTCAGGTTCTCAAATACTCTTGGCCAAGTAACTTGGTGTTCTTCCTCATGAGCTTGGTTTCTGCAAGACGACTTCGACCCTCATTTGTCCTCTAGACTTTCCAAGTCTCTATCCCTCCTGAACTTGATTATTGCTGCAAAATCAAGGATTCTATGGAATCTTGCATGCACTCCTTGCAGCCTTCACGATAATACCTGATTATCTGAACTATCCAACTCTGCGCACTCCTTGCGACATAGATTCTTCAACCGCTCACTTGGGTTGGAAAAGTATAAGACTTTGACCTAGCCCGCGCACACCTTGCACGGCTCTATGCTATACTTACACTTTTATTGGTATAAGAACAACTCTATCTCTCCTAATATTTTTTGAGGTAAAAATCAGAACTCATCGACACACTACTTGCGGACTTTCACTGCACTCTTTGCAGGAATTCTTAGGAAGAGAAACAATTGAAACTCATACTCTCCCTCTCAGGGAATTCTTACATTCAACATGAAATCACATACATAAAAGCATTGAAACAAATGCATAACGGAGCATATAAGCAAACTATGAACATACCATTCAATAGATGCAAACAATATCCATAACAACACCATGAAATTGAGTCAAAGCATTCTTATATTAACTCAAGTGATTTTGTACATGGGTTCTACAACAATAGCTATCTCCTTAAACAAATTCTACAACTTCTCTTGTCTTCTCTGCTCTCCTTTGCTCTCTTTTCTCTACAACTTCTACTCTTACAATTGAGAATAATAATATAATACAATACATACGAGGGAGCTTTCTCGAGTTTTCCCTCCTACAACCTCAAGCTATCTAATCGAATTAAAATCTACAACTAATTTACATTCATTACATTGATTATCTACAACCGACAGATCAGAGAAATTCTCAAGATCTATGTTACAATTCCCAAAACATTTAAGAGCACTTATGTCTCTCCAGATATTACATTAATGTGCAATCCGTTTGAAATTCAAAATATATTCAAAATGTGTGTTGGTGCATATCCATATATCCTTCGCTTGCATTTGTTGGCGATGCTCCTCCATCAAATTTTGTGAGATGCTTTCTCCTTTCCCCGATTTTTGAATCGGCAAACTCTTCAAGACTAGATCTATGATCCACGTTCCTCCTGTGATCAACGGTTGTGATCGAATCACGAGTTCGAACTTCGCGAGTCCAGTCTCCTATCGACTCTTCTTATTTCGATTGTGAATTAGTGATGCGTTGATCTCTTTCCACGTGCCCTTCCAGATCCAACGGTCTAGATTTGAAATCTCTCTTCGTGAATTCGCGAAGATCCTTTGCTTGCTCCTGGAAAACCTTCTGAAGTTCTTGCTCCCGAAACTCTCGATCTTTTTCCACCTGTCCTTTCTTCGAAAATGGTGATTTCTCCGTCTTTAGGACTTTAGAAAGTCCTTGAATCCTTTGCACTCTTAGCACAATTTACCTTTCGATACTTAGGATATTCTCGAAGGCTTTCTGCACTCCTTGCAAAAATATGTGCAGCTCTCCTGCGACCTTGCTCGGCTTGAAAACCTCCATTGTTCCAAGTTCCTTTGCATTTTCTCGTGCCCTCCTGGTAGTTTCTCACCCTTCCTCCTAAGATTATAATGTGAACTCACAACACCTTATGCACACTCCTTACGCTTGGCCCAGTTCTTCGATGGCTTCTCCCTCGACCTTATGGAAAGGTTTAAGGCATCTCCTTTCCTTTGTCGTTGCACTTCTTGCAATGCCTTCCTTCACCAGAATGTTCAGAAATTCTAGGATCCTCCAACACCTTCAACCATGTTGTTCCTAAGTATGCTCATGCAAGCTCGATTCCCTCCTAGTAGAGTGCTCTAGAGTGTTCAGTAACTATGGAATGTGTTTTCTCCCAGACAGTCTTTCTTTTCAAGGGACTTAACCGCCTTGAAATTTCTCCCCGAGTCAGTGAATAAATATGGTGTGCCCTCCTGGCAGCTTCTCTTCTAACTCCACTAAGTTCATATATGCACTCCTTGTGTCAGCTTATAGAGTTTCCTCTCTCTGTCGTGCACTCCTTTCACTTATCCTAGAGATCCATACTTAACTCAACACATTTGCAGATAAAAATATGTATCTCTATCCTTGTAGACGATTTCTAACATTCATCTACATTTCACAAACCTGTAAAAGACATCCAAAACACAACATCCATTGAACAGAAATGTAAAACATGAAAAATGTCATTTTATATTAATGGTGGAATGCCAAATTACAATGGTGGAGTCTGAGTTGCAACTAAGTCTCGGCTCTCATCAACCTCCTCCTATCCAACCTGCCTAACTCTCTTCTACTTTTCTTACAATACAAAGGTCTATACAAGAGGGGCCCAAATGAGAATCCCTCACAAGCTAACTAATGGTGTCAAATCACCATCCCTAATTCCTATCAAAAGGCCAAATTACAATGATGGAAATTTTGCTCCAAATTGGACGCAGATCCACTTTGTCGTCAACCTATTAATGGAGACCTTATCTCCATCTTGTGTGAAAAAATGATTTGTCTCTTTCAACTTGTCTCCAATTAATGCTTGGATCATGTCTTGGATTCTTGAGGCAAAAATGAGAGGGTGGTGCCTCTCCTTCCTTGAATGCACACCACATGTGTTAATTAGTTGGTGCATGTTGAGATGGAGCGATGCTCCTACATCATACTCCATGGTGGAAAAAATCATGAGCTCCTTCTCATGAGCTTTCCAACGTGGCTGAAATCCAACTGGATCCCAAACTTTCTCTTGGATCTTTCTCTTGACTCCTTTGCTTCACCACTGTTGTTCCTGCATCATCCTCGCAACTTGTACAGGCTTCCTTTCATCCAAGTTCATCTTGTTGACCTTTTATTCTACAAACTCCAACATCATCTTCCTTATCTTGGCGATCACCTCGTCCAAATGCTCCATCGGCTAGTTCTTCTGTTGTAGTCTATCTCGCTGCACTCGCTCCTTGTTGATGGGAGAATCACACTAATTTCCCAAGACATCTTCTTCCTTTGTGGCCTTAGTTTGCCACTCTGCTGCAGTCTCCACTCTTGTAGGCTCCTCCTCACTGAACTGCTTCTCATCTACCACTTCCCCTAACAGATTCTCTCTTATTAGTCCTTCAGCTGTTCCCATTCCAGCTTCCTCCAACTTCTCCTCATGTTGGTGTGCTCCTTCATCTGCTTCCAACTTAGCCTGTTGGATATGAATGCCTTTCATTTCCACTCTCCTCTCAAGAGATTCAAATTATTCACATAGATCAGAAAATTATATGCTTCCTGCTTCCTCTTTTTCTACAGACCCCAGTGCTGCAGTCATCTCTTGTTCAACTTCCTGGGTGAAAATGTCGAGTGATTTTGTTGAATTCTCTTCTCCTTCTATCGGGACATACATCAGTATTTGTTCCTTCTCCTCCTTGACAGTCTATGCTTGTTTTCTCCCTGTAGCACCTGCAACATCTGTGTTAGCCTCTCCTTGGCCACTTGGTAGGAATATTTCAGCTCCTCCAATGATCAGAACATCCCTCTGATACTCCTCTGTCATTGTGATGAAAGTTTCTAACTTGTCATCATCTTCATTCATGCGGCTCACAGTTCTACGTGAATCTCTGTTTGAGTGAGGTTTTTCTTCTTCCTCCTCATCTGCCAATGAACTCTCGACTAAGCTCATATCTTCTCCCTTTCCCACCTAGAAATCTGGGATGTCTCCTCTTCCCACCTAGAAATTTATAAGATCCATCGATCCCTTCTGAATGCCCACCTGGAAATCTGCAAGACCCTTGCTAGATCTCTTTCCCTTATGACTGAGGTTTTCAGCATGTCTCAACAACCTCTTTAAAACTTGTTTCTACCTTCTGGCCAACAACTTTTGAACAGGCCATCTCACTATCCTCTTCAAAGGCCATTCGTACCTCCAGTGTATCTATTATTCCTGTTGCATCTTAAGTGTAAGCCTCTCCATCTGTGATCAGATTTCACTGATCTCCTTGTCCATCTCCGCCTTTCTATTCTGCGAGTGGACTTCTCCTTGCCCATGCCAATGACCGTCAGTGGCAATCTTCACCTTATTCCTGCCCTCCTAGTAAGCATGTTACTCACTCTACAACTGAGAGCATCCTCATCTTCTCCTCCACCTGAAATCTGCAGACAAAACTGTGCTCTGATAACACTCTGGTATCAGACTATCTCTGTACCTCCTTCTCTCCGCCTGAGAGAAATTGAGCTCTAATACCACTCTGGTATTAGACTATCTCCTTTGTATCCCCCTTCACCTATTGCTCTTTATGAAAACTCAAGCTCTGGTATCTCCCTTGCCTATGATCTGTAGAAAAAACATGGCTCTGATACCACTCTGGCACAAACCCCACCCTTCCTTCTCCTTAACGGGGTTTCACGACCTCCCAGTCTAGGATCATTCAAATATTTGAACTGAATGGTTCGTCGGGCTCTTGATGGAACCATTTCAACTTGACATAGGCCCCTTTTCACTTCCTCGGCACCCGTGATGTGGCACCTGCGGACCCTTTCCTTAGCGTTTTTGAACTTTGACGCCAATGCTGCTAGATTTTTGTACTAGGCTTCCCTCTTCAATGTGACCATGGACTGTAGTCGTGGGCCACTCCCTTCATGATCCCTCACTTCAGGACTTTCACAAGCTGCTTTATCCTTTCCCTGATTTCTAAATCGACGAACTCTTTGGGACCATATCTACGGTCCACGTTCCTCCCACGATCAACGGCTGTGATCGAATCACGAGTTTGTACTTCGCGAGTTCTGTCTCCTCTCGACTCTGCTTCTTTCGATTGTGAATCAGCGATGTGCCAATCCCTTTCCATGTGCCCTTACAAATCCAATGGTCTGGATTTGAAATCTCTCTCCGCGACTTCACAAAGATCCTTTGCTTTCTCCCAGTAAACCTTCTGAAGTTCTTTCTCTCGAACCTCTTGATCTTATGCCACCTATCCTTCCTTCAACAATGGGTGATTTATCCATCTTCAAGACTTTAGAAAGTCCTCAACTCCTTTGCACACTTAGCGCAATTTTACCTTTCGAGACTTAGGTTGTTCTCAAAGGATTTTTGCACTCTTTGCATAAATCTGTGCAGCTCTCGTGCAACTTTGCTCACCTTGAAAACCTCCACGGTTCCAAGTTCCTCTGCGAGTTTCTCGTGCCCTCCTAGTAGTTTATTTCCCTTCCTCCTGAGCTTATAAGGTAAACTCACAACACCTTAGGTGCACTCCTTGTGCTTGGCTCAGTTCTTCGACGACTTCTCCCTTGACCTTATGGAAAGGTTTAAGGCATATCCTTTCCTTTGTCGTTGAACTTCTTGCAAAGCCTTCCTTCACCCGAATGTTCATCAATTATGGGATCCTCCAACACCTTCAACCATGTTGTTCCTAGGTATGCTCATGCAAGCTCGATACCCTCCTGGCATAGTGTTCTAGAGTGTTCAGTAACTCTGGGTTGTGTTTTCTCCCACACAGTCTTTCTTTTCAAGGGACTTAACCACCTTGAAATTTCTCCCTGAGTCAGTGAATAAATTTGGTGTGCCCTCTTGGTAGCTTCTCTTCTAAATCCACTGAGTTCAGATACACACTCTTTTCGTTGACTTACAGAGTTTCCTCTCTCTGTCACGCACTCCTTACACTTAGCCTAGAGAACCAAACTTAACTCAACACACTCATGGATAGAAACTTGTATCTCTATCCCTACAGACGATTTCTAGCATTCATCTACAATTCACAAACCTGTAAAAGACATCCAAAACACAACATCTATTGAACATAAATGTAAAACAGGAAAAATTTTCATTTTCTATTAATGGTAGAATGCCAAATTACAATGGTGGAGTCCAAGCTGCAACTCAGTCTCAGATCTCATCAACCTCCTCCTATCCAACCTGTGTAACTCTCTTCTACTTTTATTACAATACAAAGGTTTATACAAGAGGATATCAAATGAGAGTCCCTTGCAAGATGACTAATGGTGTCAAATCACCATCCCTAATTCCTATCGAAAGGCCAAATTAAAATGATGGAAATTATGCTCCAAATCAGACGCAGATTCTCTTTGTCATCAGCTTATTAATGGTGACCTTATCTTCAGCTTGTGTGAAAGCATGATTTGGATCTTCCATCTTGTCTCTAATTAATGCCTGGATCACATCTTGGATTCTCAAGGAAAAAATAAGAGGGTGGCTCCTCTCCTTCCTTGAATGTGCACCACGCGTGTTAATTAGTTGGCGGATGCTGAGATGGAGCGATTTTCCTGCATCAAATACTACCTTGTTGGAAGCTATGAGGAACAGTACACCAGATGGACCACCCTATGTCAAGAAAGGGACCAGACAGTACCAGACTTCACCAATAATTTCCATACACTCCGCACCAAATTGGGTATCAAATATTATGAGAATCATCTGGTGCTCAAATACCGTGGTTGTTTGCATAGATACATTCAAACAGAAATGGATTCCCTGGACATCGCCTCATCAGGCACAACTTATAGATATGTTTTCAATATCGAGAATAAATTTAAGCAGAAACAACGAGATTTTGGATTTGCAAATCCCTCACAGCCAAAGCAGGGCAAAGGAAACCCCAACCCACATAGCAGGGGACCAAGTCACGATGGTCTCCCTCAGGACAATCGGTCTAAACTGTAACACAAGAAGGGCAACGAGAAGACAAAGAAGGACATGGGAAAATGGTGTTAGTACCATAAAAGTCCTTGGAACAACACTGACGAATGTCGCTCCAGGAAGTCCCTCGTGGCTGAGCTGAAGGATTCCAAGTCAGAGGCCGATTCTGATTCTGAGTCAAATCCTAAAGGAGGGAAGCATATTATCGATGTTGAACCTAGTTCCACGTTCTCTACCACCAAATTATTGACAAGTGAACCAGAAGAGCTAGAGGAAGGGGAACGCCTCTTTCACTCGCAGATGTGGTTCAAAGGGGATCTGATTCACTTCATTGTCGACAACAGTAGTAAGAAGAACCTGATTTCATCATAGGTCATCAAGTGGTTGAACTTTCTAATGAAATCACACCCGCAAACCTACACCATCGTCTGGCTTTGTCAAGGAAGAGATCTTCGTGTCAACCAACAGTGTCGTCTGTCCTACAGCATCAAGCCTTTCAAAGATGAGGTATTGTGTGATATTTCTCCCCTTGAAGTTTGTGATGTTCTTTTAGGACAACCATATTGTGGAAGCGTCATTATGTGCATGAGTCTAGACCTTGCAATTTTATTATTACTTTGGTTAGAAAATTGTACAGGATCCCAGAGGTGGCACCACCTACTACTATTTCTATAATCTCTACTAAGCAATGCAGTAAGGTCATTTCAAAGACCGAGAAGTTCATATTCTTTGTGATCCTTTATCACAACAAGCAAAAGGTAATTGCCACATCTGTGGCCTCTACACAACACCTCTCTTTGCAGCATAAGAAATTGGATGAGATCGTGGAAGAATATGGAGACATCTTCATCTCACCTACAAGGGTACCGACACACTACCAAGTCAAGCATCCAATTGATCTGACCCCCAGTGCACCTCTACCTAATGGACCAGTCTATCGGTGCTCGTTGATGAAGAATGACGAAATCGAGAATCAGATCCAAGAGCTTCTACAAAAGGGGCACATCAGACCCATCTCCTCCCCTTGCGGAAGCCCAATTGTACTGGTAAAGAAGAAGGATGGGACTTGACGACTTTGCATTGATTACAGAGCCTTAAACAAAATCACAGTCAAGAATCGCTACCCCATTCCCAGGATTGATGAACTTCTTGAACAACTCAAGGGGGGGAATTTCTTAACTGAGATTGACCTGAAGTTTGGCTACCACCGGGTTCCCATCGAACCAACTAATGTCTGGAAGACAACATTCAATTCCAAAGAAGGTATCTATGAATGGCTAGTCATGCCCTTTGACTTAACAAATTCACCAAAAAATTTCATGCAGTTGATGGATGATGTATTGATACCCTTCACCAAATCCTTTGTGGTAGTATATTTGGATGACATCCTCATCTTCAGTAGAATGTGGGAGGAGCACATGTAGCATATACAACAGGCTTTGAGAACTCTGCAGCAGCACAATCTTTATGACAACTTGGAAAAATGATCTTTTGGCATGAACAGGGTCCAATACCTGGGATACATTGTTGATGAGCATGGGGTACATGTTGATTCAGCTAAGATCCAAGTCATCTGTGACTGGCCAGCCCCGACGACACTGACCAAGCTTCAGATCTTCTTGGGACTCGCCAATTTTTACCGACGGTTTGTGTTTGGATTCTCCCATATTGCATGGGCCCTCAACCATGTGACCAAGGGTGGGGGTAGGGCCAGGTTTGTGTGGGGGAAGGAGAAACAACAAGAATTCAAAGATCTGAAACATCATGTGTGCTCCGCTCCATTACTCTCCTTTCTCGATCTGCAACAACCATTCGAGATTGAGACTTATGCATCTAACTATGTTGTGGGCGCAGTTTTCACTCAACACGGGCATCTAGTGGAATACCATAGTGAGACACTCTCCAATACTTTCTGAAAATACCCCACCTATGACAAGGAAATGTATTTCATTATACAAACCTGTCGTCAATGGAAACATTACATTCTGGGGATAGAGATGATCATACACACTGATCACAAGACTCTGCAGTTCATACAAACACAACGGAAATTGCAGAATGACTGCCATCATAAGTGGTCCACCTACCTGCAACAATTCCATCTGACCATCAAGTATAAGACATATATCTCCAATCATGTTGTTGACTGCCTCAGTCGGCCTCCTATGGCTGCACTTACCACTGTGCTCCATTCCTATGGACATGAAACATCGGAGTGGCCCCAACTTTACTAGCAAGATCCAGACTTCACCACCACATATCAACTCTTGGGTATAGGTGCCACTATCACTGATTTTCACATTCAGGACAGACTCTTATGCCACCTGGGCCATCTCTATGTTCCTGTAAGCGAGCGTGCAAATATGATTTGGGAAGCCCACTACAATCAGGTGGAAAGCCATTTTGGCGTAGAGAAAATTGTGTTCATTCTTCATAAACATTTCTATTGGCCAAAACTTCAACTGGACGTCAGCGAGTATATCATATCTTGCACTGCCTGAATCATTTCAAATCAGCCATCAAGAAGAAAGTTTTATACACCCCTCTTCCTATTCCTGAGAAATCATGGTAGTCCATCTCCATGGATTACATGTCTGGTTTTTTGTCTACCAAGCACAAAAATGACTGCATGTTTGTGGTTGTTGATCCATTTTCGAAGATGGCCATCCTCACAGCCTGTAAGAAGACTATCACATTAGTCGATACTTCCAAGTTCTTCTTCGAACGAGTTTGGGTTCACTTTGGGATACCACATACCATCATCTCTGACCAAGACAGCAGGTTCCTCAACACCTTTTGGTCGAGTCTTAGGTCTTTGTTGGACACCAAGCTTGCAAAATACACTTCTTTCCACCCTGAAGATGATGGCCAAACCGAGGTCGTCAATCAAATTATTATGCACATCCTGTGCATGTACAATTCTAAGCATCCACGTACATGGGACGAGAGTCTCCCATATGTCCAACACAGTTACAATAAGGCTCTCCATAGTTCCACCGGCCATATCTCATTTCAGGTGGGTCTGTGATTCCAACCCTTGGGACCCATTGATGTTTCACTTCCTCTTTCCACTGCACAGACAGACTCTTCCCCTGATCAGTCTGTGATTGAAAAAGCCACCAGATTCATTGAACAGATTCATCACATCCGCTAACAGGGCTAGGAGATTTTGCAGAAATCCAATGCTAAGTACAAGAAGTGCCATGATAAACACAGGGTACCACACCCATTTCAGGTTGGCGACAAAGTTTAGTTACATTTGCAGAAGGAGTGTCTCATCGGGCTCCATCGGAAGATTCACCCACTTCATTATGGACCTTACACTATCACCAAGGCTGTGGGTAGCAATGCTTTTGAGCTCAACACTCCACCCTTCCTTGGTCTGCATCCAATATTCAATGTGGACCTCCTTTGGCCATATTTTCCGCCATTATTGGACACCTCAGAGATTGTCGAACGGATGAAACCAATAGAGCTCAACCCTGACTGCATGGGACAAGCATCCACCGATCAGATAGTGGACACACAAATCAAGGGCACTCGCTAGCAGCGGATCCAGCTTTATCGGGTTGTCAAGGCAGGGAAACTCCTACACCAAGGAAAGTGTCTCACCCGAGGCCAAATCTAGCAGAAGTTTCCTCACCTGATGGAGGAAGTCAATGCAATCGAGACCATTGCTTCCTAAGGGGGGAGGATTGATCCAGGTGGATATTGGTTGCCACCCACCTATTCCAACTAGCTCCTGGTGTCCGTTTTTTATTCAGAATGTCTTTTTGTACTACTTTATCATTGTGATTTATACACTTCTGGGGCTGTATGAAGCCTCACACATTCTCCAGGTGGATACGGGTGGTCTCTCACCTAATCCAACTGGCCTATTTTGTATGTTTTTATGTCAACACATCTTGTTGTACTTCCAGGGTTGTTTTGGGGCTCTAAACTTTTTTTTCTTGACTCACCCCAATCAAACTGTAGAGGGAGTCATATTCTGATGGAGAAATGTGTATTTCTATGAAATACCTTTTCAATGGGCTATCTGCAAGATACCAGATATATAAAATATGCAGAACAGGAACGAAATGCTAGAAATAACAGAATAACAGTAAAATATCTAGCATAATCTTCACAATACACAGAAATGATATACGAAATAGCAACAAAAATAGAACTTGAACAGAAATAGCACTTGATTCAGATAGCAATGTTCACAGGCCTCTTCGAGGGGGCAACCTCCAATCGAGCAGCGCTCTGTTACAATAATATCCCAGCTAGGGTTCTCATACCCTCG
>SNQJ01S0123263.1:0-18996 GCA_010110895.2 Picea sitchensis | reverse complement strand
AACCAAGGTCATGAGATGAAACTTGTGAATTAGGACTAAAAAGTAGCTTCTAGGCCTAAAGATCCATCAATGAGGCTTGATACCACCACAACTGAATTCTCTATGGGATATGTGTCCTTTGAGTGACCATATGAACACCATTATAAGGTTTTGAGCACCAAGGATGGGTCATGGAGTAGTACATGGCCAAGGGAGAAAAATCGAGCCTTGGGATATGGGAAACATTAGAAGGTTTTGCACAATATGTATGAGTTTTTGTGCCTTGACCATGGTTGGGTGATCCGAAAAGATCTTTTACACAACAATGGTTGAGTTATTATGCATGTGTTGATTAACCAATTAGGAAGCTTAAAGAAAGAGGAAGAAGTATAGAAGAAATGTGACAACCATATACACATATACAGATCTGAAATGAAGCATAAACAACAGCAAACCATAAACACCAATGTGATAATGGAGTTTGGCAATCTCGCCTACGTCTCTGGGCCTTGTCTCAATGGGCTTTGCTTATTTCTATTTGAAGCTTTAAATGTACATCATCAAAGTGCCAATGGATTACAACAATGAGCTGGTTGTGTTCTACTAGATCTCATGAACCCATAAAAAATGACAACACTCAAATCGAATGAACGGAGCTCCCAGAAATGGCCTGCAAATGTGTGATCCTCAATAGCTTCCCTGCATAACAATGGCCTTTGGCTCAAAAATCTGGCATCATAATCTTGTTCTAAAATTCCTCCCATGACCTCAAGAAGGCATGGTTTATATAGATTTGAACTTGGTAACCATCTCCCAAATTCCCCCTAAAATCTGGCCTCAAAAAGGGCCCAATATCCCCCAAGAATGGGCAAAATCCCCCAAATCTATTGAGAAAATCAATAATACATCATAAGGTATAGTTAAAAAACCACTCTATGCCAAATTTAGGGTGCAATCCCCTTGCTCGGTGGCCCCTAGTCCTATGGGTGCATCCCATGTGGCCTAGCACCCATGTGTTGACCCCTTACTTCTTGGCCCTGGTCCTGTGCTAGGCCATGTGGCCAGACCCTAACACATCCACATGCTATCATATGGTTACAACCACCGAAATAAGCTCCTGGACTAGTTCCCTGGTTGGCGGGCAAGCCCGACCAACCGGGTTCTATCCGTTCATAAGAGTGTCAGGTATAAGGTGAAGAACCGGGTCCTATGCAGAGCCCTGAAACCAAGGGCCAACTCCCCATAATAAGCGTGCACCCAAAACAAGGAATAAGCCACGATCATTGGTCGTGGTCGCATGTGTATCCGTCGGGAGTTGTGACTTATCCCCAACCCTTTCTTCACCCATGGGTTCAACCCTTGCAACTTAAATAGAAGTCAATCCCTTTATAGTTAAGAACTACCATGTAGGTGGGCTGGTAGCCCGGCCTACGCCAAAGCATTGCCCGGTGGAGAGGTCTCGGGGTCAAACCCCATAACTCCAAAATTTTGCAAACAAAAACATTAATCCAATACATGGGTGCCACGTGGAAGCCCACATCTAGGCTACATGGCACCGTACCTTACGCCAACTAGCTACCAAGTGTCAACACACTATTCGACCTGCTCTGCCACACGTATCATCCACGTCAGCAACTTGCTCAGTGTCAGACCTGCCATGTCATTTGTCAATGTACCTTCCACTGGACCTGTGACTACCACATGTTGTACGGATGTGCCATGTCACCCATACAGATGTGCCATGTGTCACCACTGTAAGGGTGACATGTGTCACTCCCTAACTGGTCCCCTGTACTTGTCCACGTCAGCGTATGTACGCCCAGTTAGCTTGCCACTTGCCACCTCCAGAAGATGCCAATTGTGACTACCACATCATATATACGGTCGTACGACTTGTACAATCAATTGCCACGTTGCACTCTACAGATTGTACAATCAACATTTTTTTGCCTATTTGGCAAAAAGAATAGATCACCATAACTTGAGCATACGATGTTTGTTTGAGCCCATTCAAGTTGCATTGGGTTCGTATCGATGAGGCCTACACACACGTCCATTTTGAAGCCATTCTACAAACTTTGATTTTTAGGCCTTTCTGAGCCCCTATCAAGCTCCCAGATCCAATTCTGGATCATTGGGGGAGAAAACTCAAGCCTTAGTCCCCAAAGGTAGCTACTAATGCTCAAGGGACATGAAAAAGGCCTTGAACCACCACATAGGATCTTTATATGGGATGTTTTACCTTTAAGAGGGGATATGGGGTCTATTAGAAGGCTTTTACCACTAGATTTGATCATAACGCCTTAAACATGGTCGGGGGAGGAACACTAATCGTAGGCCCTAAAGAAATATTTTAGGCATATGGGGCCAAGAATTTCACCTCAAACAACCACACATGATATCTCAAGGGGTATATGTGGCTTACGAGTGGGATTATGGGCACCATTAGGAGTTTTTAAATATTAGGTATGAATGCATGGGGATTAAACAAGGTCAATGGAGGAAGCTCATGGATTAGGCTATAGTGGTAGATTTTAAGGATCAAGGTTCATGAATGACACTTCAATCCACCATATATCACTT
The DNA here is from genome assembly GCA_010110895.2 of Picea sitchensis. Taxonomy (NCBI): domain Eukaryota; kingdom Viridiplantae; phylum Streptophyta; class Pinopsida; order Pinales; family Pinaceae; genus Picea; species Picea sitchensis. Next base: position 16,434 of record SNQJ01S0123263.1, on the reverse strand, counting down.
CTCGAGGGAATATTTGTCATTCAAGTGAGGATATGGGCATCGTTAGGATATTTTGAGCATTGGGTATGGGTCTTGGGTACTTCAATATGATCAATGGAGGAAATTTGGGCCTTAGGGCCCAAAGAAATATTCTAGGGCAAATAATGACGGATTGAACCACCACAAAGGACCTTTCCAAGGTATCCTTGATCTCCAAATGGGAATAGTTAGCATTATGAGGTTTTCAACATTAAGTATGGGTCTTGGGACCCTAGAGATAGTCATGTGAAGAAACCTAGGCCTTAGGCATTAAAGGAAGGTTCTATGCATTTGGGGCATGTTACCCCCTCACCTCTAGGGGTAACTAGAGGATATTTTTTCTCCATGATCCACATTCYAGACAACARTTTCRATGATGACATTCTCGAGACCCTAGAGATGGTTAGGTGAAGAAACCTAGGCCTTMRGACCTAAAGGAAGGTTCTARGCATTTGCGGCCTATTACCCCCTCACTTTTAGGGGTAWCTAGAGAATAGTTTTTCTCCATGATCCACATTCCATACAAAAATTTCRATGATGAAATTCTTGACTCTCCACAGACARTTTCCCACATATGTCTTCCACTACATGCTAAACTCACTCACATCAAATGRCATGGTGCATTACACACCAAGGTACAAAYGTGTCCATATTCCTTACCATACATAACATATTCCATCTATCCTTTATCCATTTTCCTTTCTTTTTCGTTGGTTGTTACATGTATCCCAAAAAGGTCCATGCTTTAGAATCCCACGAGAATAAGGGGCTTGAATGATCGATGTTGATGCAACTTTATATAAAAATGATATAGAAAGAGAAAAATCCATAATGCAAGGAAAAGAAACAAATGAAACGCTGATGGGTGCCTAAAATGTCATACTTTCAACACTTGTCTATACCTTGTTGCTTAACATTTTTCGTCTATCGATTTCATTTTTGATACTTCCATTTTCCAGTTCACCTCTTTTGTCACCAAAGATATGAATCTAACCCCATATGCCATTATTATGTTATTTTTTCATAATTCTTAGGAAGGAACTCGTTATTATCATCCACTAATATTGTTGGACAAGAATCTAATAGCTGCATGATCTGAAAATAGGGGGCTGACTTGTTATGCTATGCAAGCACCCTCTACTTCATTAAAATAAAACTTTACAGGACCTTGCTCAATGTGTTAAAATATGCAAGATAGATTATGTGTTAAGTTCATGCTTCTTTTAAAAGTTTATGTGTGAGGTCTTTGCAAGATTAAATATGTTGTTTTCATAAATACAATAGCAAAAATAACTTGCAGCAAATAATAACCAGCAAACACTCACAACAAGAACAACATGATAAAAGAGTTCACCCCTCTCTAGGCTACATCTCCTTGAGCCTCCATCAATGGAATTGGCTCTCTGGGATTAATTTGTCAAAGATTCTTTTACAAGTTGTTGCTCAACTCCAATGGAAATTTTGACTATACCATTGGGATCATAATACATAAAAAACCCAAAAATGACTAATAGAACTCTGAAAACAGATCATGGCTCATCCGGGCATGACCTCTTCTACATGTGGCCTTAAGCTTCCCTGAGCTTCTTTGTGGCAAAAACACATGTAAAAGTCCTCAAATGGATCTGAAACCTATCCCAATGTGTTCAGAGCATAATAATTAGCCAAAAATGATTATTCAATCTCAAAAAACAAACATGGGCTCATCTAAGCATGACCTCAAACAATGAGGGCTTCAAGCTCCCTAGAGCTCTCTGAAACTTCAATGTTGAAAAACCTGCAAAAGAAGTCTTCAAATGGCTTTGAAAACAATGCCAATGGATTCAAAACGTCCAAAAACCCCTAGTTGGGCTTTTTCGGCACCTCATTTGGCCAAAAAATGAAGAAGATAGGCCTCCTACCATTTTCTTCCTTCAAGCTTGTTGTCTCTAGTTCGCCAAAACACACCTCTGTGTGGCCAACCTAGCTCACGTGCTCCAAATCGTGTTAAAACCTAGCACTGGCACGCAACTGCATAATGGTGCAAACTGTAAGATAGTTATGGGCGTGCTTAGCCCCTAATTGCCAAGGCCGTGGTCACAAGGGTCCATACGACCTCGCGCTATCGCAAAAGAGGGCTAAGTTTCAAGGCCGAATGGTTAACCGATAAGTGTCGGCATATGGTTGTATAATCGTTTTAAAACCAATTCCCGCGCGCACAAAGGCAAGGTCATATGGCGACCGGGGGCTAACCATTTTAAATGTGCGTGCCCAAAACTCTGTGGTCACATATATGAACATTGAAACCTAGGGCACGGTCTCCGTGTAACAAGGGTCATATGTATATAAATGTGTGTGATCGGGGGCTGGGGCTAAGCCCCAGCCCAGACACGCCCCAACTCACACTTTAATTCAATTTAAATATAATTAAACCCATATGTTTTACAAGGACCACCGTGTGGGCTAGTGGTAGCCCACACATTACCAAAGCGCTGAACCTTGGGGGAGGTCCGAGGTTCGATCCCCACGGACTCCATAACTTTTAAACAACAACCAAACCAAAAACCAATAACAGGGTGCCACGTGGCAGCCCACGACTGGGCCACGTGGCACCAAACCACTTGCCAAAATAATGCCACGTGTTGTCAAATGATTCGTTCAAACTGTCAAATCAGCACACGCCACGTGTCGTATGGCTCTGCCACATCATCGTACGAACATGCCACGTCAGCATCTGTACGGACTGTACAGTCAGCATCCCTTTTTTTTGTCTGTTTGACGATTCGAACAGAACGTGATATCTCTCTCATCCAATGTTCGTTTGAACCCAAACGAGTTGCGTTGGGTCCGTGACGACAAGGGCTACGCACCCATTTATTTTGAGGAAATTCCGAGAACTTTGATTTTTGAGCTAAATTTTGACCCCTGGTCCAAATTTTGATCACTGCAACACTCCAAGTAGTTGCAACACCTTCCTATTGAACCTCCAAGATGATACAATTTCAAGCGTAAAGAAAGTTGTTGCAATTCCAGATGTAAAACCCAACTGCTACAACTTAGGATACATCCATGGTTGTTGCAACACCATGCAAACAATTACACCGCAGGAACGATTTTTGTGTTGCGACTCCAAATATAGATTACCAAAACAATAGTCAGCATTGGAGCTTGTAGATGATATCTGACGGTTGGGATGCAACCTCCACGAGGGAAGGAGACAAAGGACAAATAAGCGACTAAGGAAATTGGTTACCCACTAAGTTAGCATATGCATGTGATTGAAAGAGTTGTTGTAACCGAATGAATAGTCGGATTCTCACGATTTTCCATCTATTGGTTGAATAATTTTTTACAATAGTTGTATTATATAAAATCCTAGGCTCACCAAGAGCTGAGGGAGGGAAAAATATTCTGGAAATTATGTTTTTCTATTGTATCTTTTACTTCACGAAAATATAAATTTGGTTCTAGCTTTCTACTTGTGTTGATGTGTTAATTGATTGTGTGATTATGGTTCCATAGTCCAGTACCTCACCTAAGGGGGTAGGTCCCCCTCAGTCGAGTACTACCTATAACCATAGTGCTAGAGTTATCATTTACTTATGCTCAATTATTTTTCTTGATTAACTACTTTTCATTATTGTAATTCAGGATCATAACTTTATTCACATGTTGCATATGTTTTATGGTTTGTTGTTGTTTCAACTCATGGCATAACACCTATATTTCAGAGTTATCTTTCAGTTTGTCGTAATTCCTAATCTAGAGAATAGTATTATAATTTACGAGTGGTTTGGTTTTTCTAAGATGGCATCTTGTAATGCCACAGTCGTCCCTTCTTTTAATTGCTACAATTCACGTCTTTTCAAGTGTTGTTTATAATAGAATTTGATTGTTATGATTCACACTACTGCAACGTTGTTAGATTTATTTTTTTGTGTTGCAACTCACGTTGTTGCATCTTCGCTTTCAACTACACTTAGTATGTCCATTTTCTTATTTTGTCTCTGTAATTTTGGATCAACATTATTGGACTGATCTTACACTTAATTGTTGCAATAATATAAGACCTTCATCATACTTGAGCAAGTCACCAATAGTTCATAGCACAGATTTCAATTCTCACAAGAATAATTTCAACTTTTGCAAGAGAGATTTCAATTTCCCCAAGAGTGATTTCAATTTCCACAAGTGTGGTTTCTATTCTCGCAAGTGTGATTTCAATTTATGCAAGTGTTATTTCTATTCTTGCAAGTGTGATTTCAATTTCCACAAGTGTGGTTCCAATTCCTGCATTGTGCTTTAATTTCTATACAAGCAATGTAGTCTTTAGCATAGTCTGGTGGCTTAATTAAGTACTATGAGTCTTTGAATTGTGGCATTAAAAGTGCTACAACGCCATAGTCCAACAACACTTTTCTTTCATAGATTGTGCATGGAAGTTTGCAAGTTCCATACGAGCCCTAGTTGATAATTAAGTGTTTGACTTTTCATTTTCTTACTAAGTTAATTAGGAAGTAATTGAAAAGTCCATCATTTTTGGCGTTGTTGTCAAGGAACTGTCAAAAGAAAATAATGTTGTGTAGTTGTGTAGATTGTTTCCTTCATTCTACTAAAATAGTTTTTTTTTTGTAAATAAACCGGTGGGACCTGCTATATTATCAAAAAACTAGAGTATACAGTGACGTGTGGTAACACCAGTTGTCCTGCCTGAGTAGGAAACCAGGACAGTTGGGTTCCCTGTGCCATGTGCAATTCAGTTAACAAAAAGACCATTGCACACCCTGCCCGAGGGAAACCAGGGTGGCAGTGCCATTGAGTCTCAAAAAAGTGAGCATGTCTAACCATAAGGGATTGCTACAAAATTACTAGACTGAAATAACATAGAGACTTCTAACCAGAACCCCTGCTCGCTCGCTTGTAACCTGCCCAACGCCATCCTGCTGGAATCGAGAACTCATGTGCACATGTTGGGCACTGCTTCTTGGGCGCAGTCTTCGAGAGTGCTCCAAAAAGCATGTCGATCCGTTGATCCATCCTCGCTACACGAAAGGCCAGGTCGTCGAGCATGCTGCGAAGCTCAAAGACGAGTGGTAGGTGCCAGAGTTCCAAGAAGGTGGCCTGGTCCCTCTGTCCCCGCTCGCCCGAGGCCCTCGTGCCCGATTGCTTTGTTGTGCCTATGTTGGAGTCTCCCTGTGCTCGCGGTGGTGTATGCTTGTCCTCCCCCCGCTCCCTGGTGGCGCCGTGTGTAACTTCCTCCACAACGACGCAAGGTGGGTAGAGGTCCTTCTCTGCAACACTGTGTTTCTCCATGGGTGCTTCGGGCTGCATCATGCGCTCTGCTGGGTGTGCCATAGGAGGGTGATTTTGCATTGCCTCCTCGAGGCTGATTTCTTCCACAATTGCCATGGGAGGCGACCATTGACTTTTCTTTCGCCGAATGGATGCCAGTGTGAGAGCTTTCTCAAAATGCTGGATACGCCTCCGCCGGGATTCAGCCCTGTACCAGGCTGCCCCACGGCGAGACTTTCCTCTGAGCCTGGGCATAATGACTGCCCCTGGCTGGCTGGGTGTGGGGTGGGGCGGTAGTTACAGGTATGTTACTTCCCTTGCAGTCTTGGCTTGGGGTCGGCGATACTGCGCGAACAGAATGAGTTATGCGTAATAGTAATGCATCTCTTTCTTACCGCTTATCACCATAAAAACGCATAAAACTTCACCTGCCATCACCATTAACACGAAATCGATAATGCTCTGTTGCCTGGTACCGCTCTCGCGCGTGAGAGGTCTCGTCACTTTAAAGTGGCTGGTGCGAGCCATATTTCAATTAATCTGTGGTGGGATAGCGCCGGTTGATGCCATAAATTGGTGTCCCGGTAGCCTCCCGCGTGTCCTCATTTGAATGCGTGGCACCCCATCCGGGGATTCTACTAAAATAGTTGTTATGATTCATTTTTAGTAATTTATAGGGTGTTTTCTTAAATTTTTCTATGCCCAAAAGTAGAGATCAACAAGGTAGATTTGTTAGCTCTTCCAAAAACCCACAAAAACTAACAGTACAGGTCAATCACAAATGAGGAAGGAACATCACCAACCTAACTACATATCACCTATTGTCGGTTCTCTTGCCAATAAGAAGCACGAGGCATTCCCTCAGGAATCAGAGAATGTAAAGGACATTTGCATATTAAGATCCCATTATGCGAGGAACAAATCAACGAGCAATATCATTTAAAAGAGTTTTTTTTTCCTAAGGAACATTGGGAAGCAGAGGACAAACCTCAAGAAGAAATGGCTCACGAGGTTGTTAAGGAGGAACCCATGACCTTTGGATTCTCAATCAAAGAAACAAATGAAGAAACCAAGATGAAGAACATTCCTCACTCAGTGTTGTTGAACTTTCATGGGCTATCTAAGGAAGATCTTGATACCTTCCTCTTCGAGTTCGATGTACTTTGTAGAAGCTACGACTATGCGACAGATGCCCATAAACTAAAGCTCTTTTATGCCACACTTAAGAGTGATACGTTACGATGGTTCAAGGGCCTTGGAAAGGACAACATTTGGTCATGGGACCTAATGAAAAAGAAATTTATGGACAAATACCAAGATTACTGCAAAGATAAGGAAATAAGGGAGGAATTTTTCAAGATGATGCAACATGAAGATGAGATCCTAGAAGACTATGTCGAGCGATTCACCTCTAACCTGCAAAGGGAAAAACAACAAGACCTAGCTCCCGATACGTGAAATGTATTATTTTTTATAAGAATCTGATACAATTGTATGGAACTCCTCAACCTAATGGGTGGGGGAGACATCTCTTAGCTAGAATATGATATCATCTTGGAACTTTGTCATAAGTATTACATAGGCACATCTAAAACAAGAAAAGGGTCGAAAGATATATTGGCAAGGACAAGGAGGACTGTTGGAAGTGAAGTAACAAGGGAAGAAATTGGGAACATATTATAGAGCTTCAAGACTGACATACTCAGTTCCCTAAGCTCTCAATTGGATACACTGCAAATAAAGAAGAAGTAGGAAGAAATAGAATGAGCATTGGCCATCTTTTTCCCAAAGTGCAGAACAAAGCATCCAAAAATGGAGTGTTCACTGGATCATATCAAAGTCTATGGAATATGCAACGAGGATCACGCTACACATAATTGTCCATCCTTTCCTAGACTTAAGGCCATCTATCATAAAACAAAGGAGCCAGAACAACTTTTCTACGTCTCTCAAAAGTAACCCTGGCATCCTAGGCCTCAAGGTATGATCCCAGACCAATATGAATATTTCAATTCATATTAGACTAACCTTTCTATTCAATATGCCTCTCAACCATGGGGTATGCCAACTCAACAATGGGTATATTCTCCTCCTATTCATATGTGGAAACAAGGCTGGATTAATCCCACCATGGGAGGACCACAACAACCTACATAGCCACCCATGCCCTAGATGTAGGCACATACATCCACCCCTCCTTGACCACAACTCCCTGCAAAACATGTGCCTAACCCAAATAATGGGAGGCCAACCCAACCACCTCAAGCTCCTGGACTTGCAACCTACCCTACTTATTCCATCTTCTCCCTGGACTGTAATGATATTCACCTTAGATCTGGGAAGAATGTAACCAAGGACCATCCTCGCATTAGCATTGAATATATAAATGAGGATGTCCCAAGTGAAGAATCAAAACATAAACAACCTCAGGAACCTTCAAGAATAAAAAATTCCCACCCTTCCCTTTGGGACCCACCCTATCCTAAAAGGATAAACCAAGACAAACCTTCTACACAACCTGAATTTGATTTCTTAGGAGAACTCAAGAATGTGTGTCAAAATACCCTTATTCCAAGACATTAAGGACGTATTGATTTATTCAAAAGAAGTATAGGAACTTTGTCTAAGGAAGCCCGGTAGGAAACAAAAAGATCCCAAAATTGTTCACGTCATGGGAAAACTATTAGACCTAATGATGGGGGGAGTTCTCACCACTAAGTATTCTGACCCTAGCAATCCAGTCGGTAATGTGAAAATCAATAATACATGTATTAGTAACACACTAATTAACTTAGGGGCCACCATCAAAGTTATTCCACACAATACCATGCAAGCCTTAGGACTTACAGGCCTTAGGGAAATCCCCATTGTACTTCAACTCGCTAATAGATCCACCATTGAACCAAAAGGCATTTTGGAAGATGTAGTGATATTTTTATATTCATGGGAATATCTCACTGACTTCATGGTCCTACAACCTAAAACCTCTCTGGGTGGGTACCCTCTAATATTGGGACGACCATGGTTGGCCACAACTGATTCTTATATCGGTTGTCAGTCAGGAAACATGAAAATTTCCCATGGGACTTCCACCAAACAATTAACTCTTACCCTCCTGCCAAACCTGGGCTCAACTTAGAAACACCACTTTGGGTTGATGGAGAAAAAAGTGATGAATATGGGGAAGACCATCAAGTCCTATCCATAGATCAATACTTAATCATAAGATATAAAATAGAGGACGACGAAATCAATGATTTTATAGCCTCCTCCTCTTCCTCGGGAAACACACATCTTATTGACCATATTATGAAACCATAAAATCAACTTTCTTTAGCCTCCACAAGCATCTCACCTACTGAACACAAACCCGTACAAGAAAATTTTTAAGGATAACTCATAAAAACCATATAAGTTATCCCAGGGAAAACCTTGAAAATCAACCAAGGACTAGCCGAAAAACAGAAAGAGGGACTGGTTCAAGTGTTGCGGAAGCATAGTGATGCCTTTGCCTAGGATTACTTTGACATGAAGAGAATCCATCCGGACCTATATATATATATATATATATATATATATATATATATATATATATTAAGGAAGGAGTCTAACCCATTCATTAACCTTAGCATCGAATGAACCCGACAATGAAAGACATAGTCAAAGAAGAGCTACATAAATTGCTTACGGATAATTTCATATATCCTATTTCTGATAGCTAGTGGGTCTCCCCTCTTGTAATGGTACCAAAGAAAAATGGTAAATGGAAAATTTGTGTAGATTATCGAGAATTGAATAAAGAAACACACAAAGATCACTTCCCATTACCAGTTATTCACCATGTCCTAGACGCACTTGCAGGGAAGAAGTATTTTTGTTTCCTCGATGGCTTCAATGGATACAACCAGATTCAAATTGCCCCTAAAGATCAAGAGAAAACAACATTCACATGTCCTTGGGGGACATTCGCCTACCGTGTTCTACCATTTGGATTATGCAATTCCCCATCCACCTTTCAGCAAGTCGTTTATAGGTATATTTTCTTATCTCGTTCGTGATTGTGTGGAAATATATATGGGTGATTTTACAACATATGGGGACGAATTTGATGAAGCATTAGCCAATCGGGAAAAGACATTAATTAGGTGCAAGGAGTCAAATGTCACCCTAAGTAATGAAAAGTGTTTTATGATGGCAATTGACGACATTGTACTTGGACATCACATCTCAAATAAAGGTATTCAAGTCAATCCATAGAAAATAAAGTAATACTAAATTTTCCAACTCCAACCTCAGAGAAACAAGTACAAATATTTATAGATTATGTTGGTTATTACCAGAGATTTATTGAGAATTTTCATGTATTGCTCGTTCGTTATTTGCTTTACTTAGCAAATATATTGAGTTTGTGTGGACAGAGACATGCTAGCATGCACTTGATGAATTAAAAGTTAAATTATCTAAAGCACCTATACTAAGAGGACCCAATTGGACCCTCGTGTTCCACATTTCCACAGACACATCTAACACGACCATCAGAGCTATCCTTCGACAACTCGAAGGAAAAGAACCATATGCAATCTACTATGTCAGTAAGAATCTCTCCCCTTCTGAACTAAACTATGTAATGATTGAGAAAGAGTTCCTTTTTGTTATTCATGCAATAAACAAGTTTAGACACTACATTGTTGAATATTTGGTAATCTTGCATATTGATCATGTTGCTATTAAATATTTAATGAAAAAACCAATCACAAATGAAAGGGTTACTAGATGGTTTATCTTATTGCAAGAATTTGATATTACCATCTTAGACAAAATAGGAAAAGAAAATATAGTGGTTGACTTTCATTCTACAATAACATATAATGAGAATGAACCTCTAGTAGAAGATCGTTTTCCAGATGAACACCTCTTTCCAGTATCTAATAACTCACCCTGGTTTGCGAATATTGCTAACTTTTTGGCTGCAGGAAAACTTCCACATTACCTGAACCCTAAAGAACGAGAAAGTATAGTAAGGAAAAGAGAAATATTCTCATGGATTGATGGATTCCTCTTCTACATTGGACTTGATTTGATTATGAGAAGGTGTGTACGAGAGGACAAAGTCCATGAGATACTAAAGGCTTGTCATGATGGGCCATGTTGAGGCCACTTTGCAGATAAAAGAACTGGGTACAAAATAATTCACCAAGGGTATTACTGTATAGTTGAATAGGTGTGATAGTTGCCAATGCATGAGTAGACCTGTACAAACAAATGAAATGCCACTACAACCATAGATGGTGTTAGAACCTTTTGATAAGTGGGCCATTGATTTTGTGGGACCAATAAATCCCCCATATCGTAGAAACTCTTACATCCTAGTATGTATATACTATGTCACAAAATGATGGAGGCCAAGGCACTTCCAATGGTAATCGAACAAGCGTAGTAAAATTTCTCCACGAGGAAATTTTTGTAAGGTTTGGAATACCACGGGAGATAGTGATTGACGGAGGAACTCAGTTCACATCACGACTTGTCATAGATCTGATGGATAAATATAAAATCAAGCACAGAATAATAACACCATATCATCCGCAGGAAAACGGACAAGTAAAGGGCACTAACAAAATCCTTGAGGCTATCATTACAAAAACCGTCAGATTACACCTCAAGGATTAGGATGATAGACTCCCCGGAGCCTTTTGGGCCTATAGGACCACCTAGAGAACTACTACAAGATGCACACCTTATGAGTTATTCTATGGGAAGTGGGTATTATTTCCCATTAAAACAAAGATTCATACATTAACGACAACAATCAAACTTGGGTTGGAACTATCAAAGGCTCATAAACAAAGACTGCTCCAAATCAACGAGTTGGATGAAATATCGAAAGATGCCCTACATTGGTCCACAATGATACAACATCAAAGGGATAAATGACACGATAATTTTATCAATAAAAATAAATTCACTGCAAAACATATGTCTGACCTGGTGTTAACCAAGTACATCATGGATCCAATCAATTGTCTATACATTGTAGGATCCACCAAATCTGAAGAGGAATCACTCAAGAGCTTCAAATTTATCGTCATATGTGTGGCCATGGACTTGCATTCCATCATCCTGAATCTCTATAGGATCTCAACAATATATTTTTCTTGGCTAAGGAAAATCTCATCTAATCTCTGCCAGACCTCCAATCCCAAGAAGTGATGCATCAGACCTAGATCCTTCATCTTGAACTCTGAAGAGAGATCTCTCTTGCATCCGACTATGAGCTTCTCGTATCTTGTTAGGAATAGGTCATGTACATATAGGATCAATGGGAAACCATACCCAATCGCATCAAATAATTGTATGATCTGGCATATCATCCCATGGGTGTCTACTTAGGCCCGTACAAATCCTTCTTCAATATGGAAACATGAGATTCATTCTAATGTATCTTGTGGCTACTCTATGTACACTTCTTATTTCTACTGGAGAAAGTGTCTTGTCATAATCTTCTCCCTCTTTCTGGGAAAACCCTCTAGCCACAAATCTTTCTTTGTACTTCTCTATGCTTCCATCTACAGCATGTTTGATCTTATATATGAAATTGGAAGTCACCATAGACTTCCCTTCTAGTCTCATAACCAAGGAAAAATCCATATCTCAGTCCTTCTGACTGGCTTCCTCCTCTGTCACTGAAACAAGGGAATTCTCCCAAGAGGTATTATGTCTACTTGAAGCCTATGTAACTTTGATCTAGCCTCCTCAACTCATAGCACATGTTTTTCAATACTAGAAGACATCTCTCTCTCCCATATGAATCTGAGGAGGAAAAATTTATGAATGAAAGTCTCTAATCCATTGGCTCTCTCTAAGATCATGCTCACTCTGATTCTACATGCTCCCTCTGAATCTTGGCTTCCTCTGATTCTATATGATCTCCAGAGCCACCTACTTTCGTTTCATCTTTTCTAGGTAGGCCATTTTGGCTCCACTGACTCTTCCTAATGATTTGAAGAGTGATCAACTAAACTAGAGACATATATATAATCATATTTTGAGCCTTCTTCTCATTACAATCAATATCCATATGTGATACTCTTGTATCCCACAAGAGTACCCTTCTTTCCAGAAGGTTCTGACTTCGTCCTCCTTCTTTTGTTACATGGATATGTACGGTTGTGTACACAACTCTATGTCTGGATAATCTGCACCATGTCTCGGATAGAGACCATCTAAACTTTTGCCTCTTGGAAACATCATCATGGCTCCTTCTCAAAGCTATCACCTGTGACCTGGAGTCTAGTTATTGTTTTCTTGCTTGAGTTTTCTTCTATTATTTCTCCTACTCCACGGTCATGTGCTAGGAAGCACTACTGGATAGAAAACAAACTCTTCATCCTTTGACTTATGCTCTTTCTTCTTCATCTTCAGGTTTTGGAATATTTTTCTTAACGTAATCCAATAGATCATTCTCTTTTAGAATGATAAGAACTCTTTTCTTCCTAGATCTGAAGTTATCTTCTCCATCCAATCTATCTTCAACTCTTATTCTAGTTGACAATTTTTGTTGGTAGAAACCCTAGCTCTGAAAAACTTTGATTTTTTCAAACTTCACCAAACCGAAACCTGAGTATTGCAGGGGGTGCACAAGGGAAGGGCACACTTCTCTGTGTAAGAAAAGTCCCAACACCTTTGGAACTAGTGCTCAATGAGCTTGTCAAGGTTTTACCGTGCAGGGACAACGTGGAGTGGGCCCATAACCTGTTAGTGTTTCTTTACTTATAGAGAAGTAGTGTTCTTTTACTTCTTTAGAATTAAATTTTTTATATACTRAGMAATATCACCATAAACAGAGACAAAATAACACAAGAGAATTATCGTGGGAAAACCCCAAATAGGGGAAAAACCCAACAACCTTTCTTAGATAGATTATGTTCTCAAAGCAAGTCCAAAATAGATAAACCCTAGCTCAAAGGCTAGCTCAACCAGAAACACCACCACAACTGAAAAAACATCTCTATACCAAGGTAGTGCACCTCCTCAAGGAGTAGCACACAAGAGAGAGATACCAAAAGACTGAACACGAATAAACTGAACAATTGCAGCTACTACGTCAGCTTCTCCAAAATTGTGCCTTGCTTCTGGGTGGATGAGAGAGTGTGATTGAGTGAACAAATGAGCCAAGAAATCCTCCATTTATAGTCTTCCTGACCACTAGACTGGGATGACTTCTTCTCAGGAAAGGTGCCACTTCATTATTCTAATTCTACTTGGTTGAATTCTCTTCTAGGATGTTTCAACATCTGTCCATTGGATCTCTTGCTTCTGGAATCTTCTCTGCATCTACGAAAGGTCATATAGGAGGGAAAGTTCCTCCTGCAACTACCAAACATCAACATTAATATCACTACATTCTTTTTTGAATTTATTGACCAGTTATATTTGAGTTATCTCTAATATATATATTGCATGGGTTCTATATTAACCTAGATATTTGTTATTGCACCACATCCCTTGTATTCAGTGAAACATGAGAATTTACTACCCAATATTCATACACCAAGCTCTAACAATTTCTAGAAGTCCATCTTTGTAGGATTGCCTATAAATAATCGTGGAACAAGCAAGTTCAAAATTTTCATTTAATGGCATTTAGAAATTGTTATGCTTGTACAATGTTTTTGGCATGGTTCCCAATACTTTTTCCATTTGCATTGTTAATAAACATTTGTTTGTAGTATCCAATGATGCAATCACTATTTGTGTTGCTCTGCGTGCAATGCTAAAATCCTTTGTTCTTGATCTTCCAAAAAATATGATTGCATCAACTAAGTTTTTAGATACATTTAGCTACACCTTTGTATCTTTTGTCGACTTCTTCATACCCATTAATGAAACATCTTATTTTAACTTATGGGACTTTATTAAACCTTTCAATATTTGAGTTTGTGTTACCATTGTTTTTTTTTTATTTAATTCAAAACTCCATTGAACATGACATCATATAATACGGTCAATTGTTTTGGTCCCGAATTTGTCAATATCAGTGTTATTTAAGATTTCATCATCAATATTGATATCACTTTTAAATTTCAATTTAATTTAAGCACTTCAAGTTTACTCAATTGCAAACACAACAAAGCATAGATCATATTTCTTGAATTGTAAACATAAAAAACTCAAAATCAACTATAGATGTATATATTTACATTAAAAAACTTAAATTCAATTATAAACAAAAATTTACTTAGTTACATAAAATATAAAAACCTAAAAAATCATTAATAAACATAATAATTTATTGAATTATAAAAATGAATTTCATGGTGCACATATTATAATATATATGCATACCAATACTTGGCTCAATTCCCTATTCAATTTGGTCTTCGACTTCATCTCCGTCAACATTAAGATGCAAATCCTTGTTTCTTTGTTGTGAAATAATTTCGAAATTAGAATCAAGTATAGACATAATAATTTATTGAATTCTAAACATCAATTTTATAACATATTATAATATAAACATACTTAATCTTGGTTTGATATCATGTTGATGAATTTTTTCTTCAACATCATTGTCATCAACATTAAAACACAAATCCTTGTATGCCTCTTGTTATGAAGTTACTTTCGATTTGTTCAATTTGCTCTTCAACATCATCTCTATCAACATTAAGATACATCCCTATTTACATTATCATCACTTCCATTTTCAATTCTGAAATGTTTTCATTTTTCCATGCAGATATTATGCTTAACGCTATGCAAAGCATCATCACGAGTGCAATTGGATTTTATTTTGGCAATCCCTTTTATCCCCCATGATTATTCAATCTATAGGCCAAGAAAAATCCAAAATCTTATAACCAAAATGAGTTTCAATCTCCAAAAAAAATTTGAAAGTATCTCCAATTTTAAACTTTTATAGCTTAAAAGAAACTACAAGTATAAATTAGAGCCACAAAATTTTATAGTCCAAAAGAGATTCAACCTCAAAAAAAAATTGAAGTATAATTTTATAGCCCAAAATACCTTCAATTTACAGGTCATGGAAAAATCAAATTTTCATAAAGAAAAATAGCTTCAATCTCAAAAAAATTGCAAGTATCTCAAACTTTAAAATTTTATAGCCCGCAAGTAATTGCAAGTATAAATTTTAGCTACAAAATTTTATAACCTGAAAGACCTTCAACCTCAAAACAAATTGCAAGTGTAATTTTATAGCCCTTTACCTTAAAAAAATTGTAAATATAATTTCAAGCACTAGAAGAATGTGAAACCATTTGAAAATGTGAAAATTAATCCTTTGGTCATGTTCACATGATAGAAAAACTTAGTTTGATTCAAATAGATATCTATCTAATTCTACAAAACCAAAACAAGACGAATACCTTATCATCATAACCTATGGTGATTGTTGACCCAAACTTATTAAAAAACAAACAAACATATAGTTAAACATTTTTTTCCAAGAAAAACATCATAATGTCCTTTGTTTTGAGTATAAACAATGAAAATACATTTAGAACGACGTATGAAAGACATCAAACCAAAAAATGGAATTGTTTCCAACTCACCAATCAAAACAAATCAAGTCCAAGGAAAGAAGATCTTAAAGTTCCACAACTCTAATGAACAACTAAAAATAAACTAGCTCTACAACTATAATGTTCAAACTGGGTTCCAAACAAGAAACTAAAAGGAAAGTCTAAGACTATAATTATGGCCTTTTAACATCAAAGAGTACAAAAATCTAAGTTTGTCCATTGAAGGATTAGGGAAGAGAACATCAAGAAAATATATGTCTAGCAAATTTTACATCATGCTCAGACTCTCAAGACTTTGTGATATCTAGTAGACCTACTGGAGCATTCATAACTCTCCTTGGAAATCCAACTACAATAACATTTAGTTCACGATAGATGTGGAAAAAAGAAAATTTCTCCAATTTTCCCAATAGCCCCTTAACCCTCCTTACGATATGATCTAAAGCCAAATTTAAATTCTTGCTTTGATCTGAAATTCAGTTGATCACTAACTGAGAATCCCCAAAGATATGTAAATACCAAATACCTCTTCCCATTACGATCTCCAGTAGAAATAGGATAGCCTTCACCTATGCCAAGTTATTGGATTTGAACCATAATACAC